>JARQOD010003476.1:0-64383 GCA_033576555.1 Oophaga sylvatica | reverse complement strand
ACTGATATCAGCCCCTCTTATAATGCTCCAGTACTGATATAACCTCCAGACATTACACCATATGTGACTGATATCAGCCTCTCTTATAACGCTCCAGTACTGATATAACCTCCAGACATTACACCATATGTGACTGATATCAGCCCCTCTTATAACGCTCCAGTACTGATATAACCTCCAGACATTACACCATATGTGACTGATATCAGCCCCTCTTATAACGCTCCAGTACTGATATAACCTCCAGACATTACATCATATGTGACTGATATCAGCCCCTCTTTATAACGCTCCAGTACTGATATAACCTCCAGACATTACACCATATGTTGTTGGAGCGTAATATCCGGACTGGAGTGATTTAACCCCTTGCTTGCTGGCGATCGCTCCGTGGATTTCGTGCCGTCCGTCCTTCCTGCTCCCAGGATTCTCCTTCCTTGTTTATTACGATTATTCTGGCGGTTTTATGGTGACTTTCCTCTAGGGGGCGCTGCTGTTCTTGTAGTGTTTTGTGCAGTGATGTCTTTTCACCATTGGGGGCAGCACCTGCTTCTCTACACCACACGCTCCGGCCTCACCAGGTTTTTCACATTATTTCTAGTTTTTTGCTGCGTTTTTCTCGTTATTTTTGGCCCGGGCTCGATACTCGCAGTGATTCCTGCTCTGCTTCCTGTCTCCCCGTGTAGTTCTGCACCAGTACCGAGACATCCTGGGTCTCTGGCAGCCCGACCTCGGCCCGTACGGAGGACTACTTAACGTGGTGGTGAGTCCTGGACCGTCACGTCTTCTCCTCTAGTCACATCTAGAGCTGCATTCACAGCTCTGCCGCCTCCTAGGTACCAGAGAGCTGAGATCACAGTGACCCCTTTAGAGTGGGGGCGGTGAGGGGACAGCTATACCTGTTCTGAAGCCAGAAGCGTTACGAATGCAGCTCTGGATGTGAGTGGAGACGTAGTAGAAGAGCTGCGATTACTGTCTAAATGTACAGATGAGACCCCCATAGCGAGGATCGGCTCTGCGCACCGCAGGACGGTTATTCCGAAATCATGTGCCATCATGCATCACGTCCAGACGCTAGAAGTTTGTATTATCCTCCAGTCACATCCAGAGCTGCAGTCAGAACTCCGGCATTGGACTGCGGGAAAAGGGAACGTGACGCTCTGCCGCCAGAGGGTTCACAGGAATCCATGACACTTCTGCGTGCAGCTCTGGTTGTGACTGGAGTAGAAGTTGCATGGAGGCTTTGATGGCTGCTTGTGGCCCCAGAGAGCGGCCCCCCAGTCCGTCCACATGTCGCGTCTCTTTGCTGCAGGTAGACGGCTTCTTCATCATCGGCTGGATGTATCTCCCCCCTCACGATCCGCACGTGGACGAGCCCATGAGGCTGAAGCCCGTGTTCCGGATCCACCTGATGGAGAAGAAGGCGGCCACGGTGGAGTGTATGTACGGGCCCAAGGGGCCCCACAGCGGGCAGATCCAGGTGAGGCGGCCATGACGCTGCACACCGACACACCCCTTTATTTTCATGTGGGGAATTTGGACCCCCAGACATCAGCGCTGCAGTTCTTTCATTCTCAGGTTTATGGGGGTCCAGAGTTTGGATCCCCCCTGAATATACGACTCACCCCTTTAAGCCCTACGTTTATCCCTTTAACTATGACTTGTTTGACGTTGCGCTGATTTGTGTCGTCCTCACAGCTGGACAAGAAAAACGAGTTCTGCACCAAATGTCTGCAGACGGACTACCACCGAATGTCCGGAGGGCGGCAGGAGGTAGGAGCCGCGTCCCCCGGTGCCGCCGTCACTGCCGCCGCCATGTTCTGTAACGAAGCGCTCTGCTCTGAATGCAGGAATTCCGGACGTGGCTGCGAGACGACCTGGGCCGGACGCTGGACGACATCTTTCACGAGCACATGCAGGAGCTGATCCTCATGAAGTTCATCTACATCTGCCAGTATGAGTAAGTGCGGGACAGGGGGCACAACCCCGGGGGGAGACGGACACACTGCTCCCGCAGACCCCGGGAGGAGACGGACACACTGCTCCCGCAGACCCCGGGAGGAGACGGCCACACCGCTCCCGCAGACCCCGGGGGGAGACGGCCACACCGCTCCCGCAGACCCCGGGGGAGACGGCCACACTGCTCCCGCAGACCCCGGGGGAGACGGCCACACTGCTCCCGCAGACCCCGGGGGGAGACGGACACACTGCTCCCGCAGACCCCGGGAGGAGACGGCCACACTGCTCCCGCAGACCCCGGGAGGAGACGGCCACACTGCTCCCGCAGACCCCGGAGGAGACGGCCACACTGCTCCCGCAGACCCCGGGAGGAGACGGACACACTGCTCCCGCAGACCCCAGGAGGAGACGGCCACACTGCTCCCGCAGACCCCGGGGGAGACGGCCACACTGCTCTCGCAGACCCTGGGGGGAGACGGCCACACTGCTCCCGCAGACCCCGGGAGGAGACGGCCACACTGCTCCCGCAGACCCCGGGGGGAGACGGCCACACTGCTCCCGCAGACCCCGGGGGGAGACGGCCACACCGCTCCCGCAGACCCCGGGGGGAGACGGCCACACCGCTCTCGCAGACCCCGGGAGGAGACGGCCACACTGCTCCCGCAGACCCCAGGAGGAGACGGCCACACTGCTCCCGCAGACCCCGATGGGAGACGGCCACACCGCTCTCGCAGACCCCGGGAGGAGACGGCCACACCGCTCTCGCAGACCCCGGGAGGAGACGGCCACACTGCTCTCGCAGACCCCGGGGGAGACTGCCACACAGCCCCTGCAGACCCCTGGGGAAGACGGCCACACAGCCCCTGCAGACCCCTGGGGAAGACGGCCACACAGCCCCTGCAGACCTCAGGAGGAGACGGCCACACCGCTCCGGGGGGAGACGGCAACACTGCTCCCGCAGACCCCGGGGGGAGACGGCCACACTGCTCCTGCAGACCCAGGGGGGAGACGGCCACACAGCCCCTGCAGACCCCGGGGGGAGACGGCCACACTGCTCCCGCAGACCCAGGGGGGAGACGGCCACACTGCTCCCGCAGACCCCGGGGGAGACGGCCACACAGCCCCTGCAGACCCCGGGGGGAGACGGCAACACAGCTCCCACAGACCCAGGGGGGAGACGGCCACACTGCTCCCGCAGACCCCGGGGGGAGACGGCCACACAGCCCCTGCAGACCCCAGGGGGAGACGGCCACACTACTCCCGCAGACCCCTGGGGGAAACGGCCACACAGCCCCTGCAGACCCAGGGGGGAGACGGCGACACAGCCCCTGCAGACCCAGGGGGGAGACGGCCACACAGCCCCTGCAGACCCCAGGGGGAGACGGCCACACCGCTCCCGCAGACCCCTGGGGGAAACGGTCACACTGCTCCCACAGACCCTGGGGGGAGATGGCTACACATCCCCTGCAGAAGCTGAGGAGGATACGGCAGATGCAGAGCCCATGGGAGGGGATATCTCCACATGTACTTACATCATATAACCACTAACCTTTGTCTGCAGCAACTGCCTTACCTATCGGCGCATCTACCACCCCCCGAGCCGGCCCGACGACCTGCTGAGGCCCGGCTTCTTTAAGGGCACCTATGGGAGCCACGGCCTGGAGATCGTCATGTTCAGCTTCCATGGAATTCTTGCCAAAGCCACAAAAATCACAGTGAGTGTTTATAGGGAGTTTTGAATGCAGCTTTGGATGTGACTAGAGTAGAAGGGGATATCATTGGGTGTCTTTCTGTGCTCTGTTATGGGGCGTCTCTTAAGTTTGGTAGGGGAGGAGGGGGCCCGGACGTTGAGTTATTTCTCGTCTCTTGGTTGTAGGGAGACCCCAATGTCCCCGCCGGGCAGCCCACGCTTGAAATCGACCTGACGCGGCCGGTGCGGCTCCCGGTCCTGGAACATTTACGGAATATTGAGGAGTTGTCGCGTCTCATCATGGACATCCATGAGCAAATCAACAGAGCGCAGCGTCTGGCGGGCAGCGAAGAGGAGCGCGGGCGGGCGTCCGGGAGAGGAGCCGATGCAAGAAGAGTCGCCTCCCCCGAAACCCAAGGACAGACAGGTGGACGTGCAGGGCGACGTGCAGCCCCCCGAGCAGCAGGCCTTCGCCCTGCCAGAAGAGGTGTTGGCGAGGAATGAAGATTACCCCCGAAGCTGCAAAATGTGGTAAGGAGAGTGCAGGGGAGTCAGGGGTCCGAGCAGGGTCCATAGTGCTGCTCTGTCCCGGCGCTGTATATGAGTGCTTTCCTGATAGACCCGCAGGTCAGCAGGGGCTCGTCTTCCATCACTATGTTCAGCATCTCTGCTTGCTGTCGCTGAATTGAAAGATTCGGAGGCTGAAATCCTCTACAGACCTCATCGTTACAGCATGGAGCTCCGACTGATACATTGTAACAAACGATCAGACCTGATATAATTGTTAGGAGCCTTCAGTTTTCTGCGGTCCCCTCTAACTCTGCATGGAATTATTAATATTGTTTCCATTCAGTGACAGCACGTAGTAAAAAACAAGTACAGAGCTAACAGACCTGTGAGCGGCATGAGGCCGCAGCAGCCATGTCTCAGTGTCACCGTGTATCAGCCCGGGGTCAACAAAGGATTGTTTCAACTGGATGAAACTGTAACAAACTTTCAGCTCTAAGAAAACAAACAAACATTGTGTTTGATGTTTAGCTTCCAAATATAACAGAAAAATAGCATCAAGCCGAGATCTTGACGATCTTTAAGAATTATTGTATGATTTTTTTTTCAGTTTCTTTGGGACCGGCCTGATCGCCGGCCATGGATTCAGCAGCCCCGAGCGGACCCCCGGCCTCTTCATCCTCTTTGATGACGATCGCTTTGGGTTTATCTGGCTGGAGCTGCGGTCGTTCAGTTTGTACAGTCGGATGAGGACAGATTTCAGAACTCGCAGCCGCCATCACTAGAAGCCTTCGACGAAATGCTGAAAGCTATGCAACTATGGACAACCTAGCGGGGCCGCGGCCGCCCTCCCGGATCCCCCCACCCCGGGGACAAGGCCCGGCCGGCGCATGTACGCTGTAACCCCTCCTGTGCTGGGGGCCCTGCAGCGCACTGCAAAGTTACAATAAGACGACTGTGAATTATGAGTGATGCTTTTAAGAAGGAAACTAGAAGCAAACCTTGTGTAATGTATATAATCCGCCTACCCTATGTAATAATGTATAAATAATGGGGGCGCCGGCCGTATCTGGGGGCTGTCAGGGCACAGTAACCAGCCCTTATTTTTCTACACCTGTCTATAGCAGGAAAATGCAACTCTTCTTCCGAGACCTGGAGGAAAAAAAAATGGATTATATGAGGACCTGACTGGAGAAAATCCGTGTACTCGTGTCCCGTATATCCTGCGTTAGGGCTGCTGCTTGTAATAACACTTAGCGCCACAAGATGGCACTGCAGCTATAACCACAGTCTGCAGCTTCCTGCGCCCGGTCATAATTCTGCAGCCGCTGCGAATGACGCCAGCGAAAGCCGCGGGGCTGAAAATAGAGCTTTAATGTCTTCACGATGACGGAGCGAAAATAAAACGCTAACGTATAATCTGCTGCTCTGCCGAAGCTTTATATTAAGGGAGCGGCATTGTCTACGCAGCTTTCCTGCAGATGATCAGGATTTCTGGATTATTAGATGCCAGAACAAAGGAATCTCACTGTACAGGGCAGTGAGCAAAGGAGCTCACAATCTAATGAGTGGCAGCAGCGCCACAGCACAAAGGAGCTGGGATTTTGCGCAACGGACTCTTCCTTGTATCATGTCTGGCAGCCAGTTTTATTTCACTTTTTTTTCATCATTGCGTTTTTAGTATTTGGTTACAGATGATTGTACGAGAAACACGAGCGCGCGATTGTGGGAGGCGTCAGATCTGTCAGTCGTCGCCCCGCGACCGTATCTTATTTATTTTTACTGTTTACACAGTTAATAACGCTGCTGTCTCCTGACACATTGTAACAAATGCCCCCCATGTACAGGTTTTGATTTGATTGTAATTAAACTTGTGTTTGAAAATCTTCATAAATTAATTGTTAATGAATCACAAACGAATATATCACCAGAGATCAGAGGTGACATCACTGAGAATGTCTCCTATCCATCACTACAGATCAGCGGTGACATCACTGAGAATGTCTCCTATCCATCACTAGAGATCAGCGGTGACATCACTGAGAATGTCTCCTATCCATCACTAGAGATCAGAGGAGACATCACTGAGAATGCCTCCTATCCATCACTAGAGATCAGAGGTGACATCACTGAGAATGCTCCTATCCATCACCAGAGATCAGAGGTGACATCACTGAGAATGTCTCCTATCCATCACTACAGATCAGCGGTGACATCACTGAGAATGTCTCCTATCCATCACTAGAGATCAGCGGTGACATCACTGAGAATGCCTCCTATCCATCACTAGAGATCAGCGGTGACATCACTGAGAATGTCTCCTATCCATCACTAGAGATCAGAGGTGACATCACTGAGAATGTCTCCTATCCATCACTAGAGATCAGAGGTGACATCACTGAGAATGTCTCCTATCCATCACTAGAGATCAGAGGTGACATCACTGAGAATGTCTCCTATCCATCACTAGAGATCAGCGGTGACAGCACTGAGAATGTCTCCTATCCATCACTAGAGATCAGCGGTGACATCACTGAGAATGCCTCCTATCCATCACTACAGATCAGCGGTGACATCACTGAGAATGTCTCCTATCCATCACTAGAGATCAGCGGTGACAGCACTGAGAATGTCTCCTATCCATCACTAGAGATCAGCGGTGACATCACTGAGAATGTCTCCTATCCATCACTACAGATCAGCGGTGACATCACTGAGAATGTCTCCTATCCATCACTAGAGATCAGAGGTGACATCACTGAGAATGTCTCCTATCCATCACTAGAGATCAGCGGTGACAGCACTGAGAATGTCTCCTATCCATCACTAGAGATCAGCGGTGACATCACTGAGAATGCCTCCTATCCATCACTACAGATCAGCGGTGACATCACTGAGAATGTCTCCTATCCATCACTAGAGATCAGAGGTGACATCACTGAGAATGTCTCCTATCCATCACTAGAGATCAGCGGTGACAGCACTGAGAATGTCTCCTATCCATCACTAGAGATCAGCGGTGACATCACTGAGAATGCCTCCTATCCATCACTACAGATCAGCGGTGACATCACTGAGAATGTCTCCTATCCATCACTAGAGATCAGAGGTGACATCACTGAGAATGTCTCCTATCCATCAATAGAGATCAGCGGTGACAGCACTGAGAATGTCTCCTATCCATCACTAGAGATCAGCGGTGACATCACTGAGAATGCCTCCTATCCATCACTACAGATCAGCGGTGACATCACTGAGAATGTCTCCTATCCATCACTAGAGATCAGAGGTGACATCACTGAGAATGTCTCCTATCCATCACCAGAGATCAGCGGTGACATCACTGAGAATGTCTCCTATCCATCACTAGAGATCAGCGGTGACAGCACTGAGAATGTCTCCTATCCATCACTAGAGATCAGCGGTGACATCACTGAGAATGCCTCCTATCCATCACTACAGATCAGCGGTGACATCACTGAGAATGTCTCCTATCCATCACTAGAGATCAGAGGTGACATCACTGAGAATGTCTCCTATCCATCACCAGAGATCAGCGGTGACATCACTGAGAATGTCTCCTATCCATCACTAGAGATCAGCGGTGACATCACTGAGAATGTTTCCTATTCATCATTAGAGATCAGAGGTGACATCACTGAGAATGTCTCCTATCCATCACTAGAGATCAGAGGTGACATCACTGAGAATGTCTCCTATCCATCACTAGAGATCAGAGGTGACATCACTGAGAATGCCTCCTATCCATCACTAGAGATCAGAGGTGACATCACTGAGAATGTCTCCTATCCATCACCAGAGATCAGAGGTGACATCACTGAGAATGCCTCCTATCCATCACTATAGATCAGCGGTGACATCACTGAGAATGCCTCCTATCCATCACTAGAGATCAGCGGTGACATCACTGAGAATGTCTCCTATCCATCACCAGAGCTCAGCGGTGACATCACTGAGAATGTCTCCTATCCATCACTAAAGATCAGAGGTGACATCACTGAGAATGCCTCCTATCCATCACTAGAGATCAGCGGTGGACTCACTGAGAATGCCTCCTATCCATCACTACAGATCAGCGGTGACATCACTGAGAATGTCTCCTATCCATCACCAGAGATCAGAGATGACATCACTGAGAATGCCTCCTATCCATCACTAGAGATCAGCAGTGACATCACTGAGAATGTCTCCTATCCATCACTAGAGATCAGCGTGACATCACTGAGAATGCCTCCTATCCATCACCAGAGATCAGCGGTGACATCACTGAGAATGTCTCCTATCCATCACCAAGATCAGCGGTGACATCACTGAGAATGCCTCCTATCCATCACCAGAGATCAGAGGTGACATCACTGAGAATGTCTCCTATCCATCACCAGAGATCAGAGGTGACATCACTGAGAATGCCTCCTATCCATCACTAGAGATCAGCGTGACATCACTGAGAATGCCTCCTATCCATCACTAGAGATCAGAGGTGACATCACTGAGAATGTCTCCTATCCATCACCAGAGATCAGAGGTGACATCACTGAGAATGCCTCCTATCCATCACCAGAGATCAGAGGTGACATCACTGAGAATGTCTCCTATCCATCACCAGAGATCAGAGGTGACATCACTGAGAATGCCTCCTATCCATCACTAGAGATCAGAGGTGACATCACTGAGAATGTCTCCTATCCATCACTAGAGATCAGAGGTGACATCACTGAGAATGTCTCCTATCCATCAATAGAGATCAGCGGTGACAGCACTGAGAATGTCTCCTATCCATCACTAGAGATCAGCGGTGACATCACTGAGAATGCCTCCTATCCATCACTACAGATCAGCGGTGACATCACTGAGAATGTCTCCTATCCATCACTAGAGATCAGAGGTGACATCACGAGAATGTCTCCTATCCATCACCAGAGATCAGCGGTGACATCACTGAGAATGTCCTCCTATCATCACTAGAATCAGCGGTGACAGCACTGAGAATGTCTCCTATCCATCACTAGAGATCAGCGGTGACATCACTGAGAATGCCTCCTATCCATCACTACAGATCAGCGGTGACATCACTGAGAATGTCTCCTATCCATCACTAGAGATCAGAGGTGACATCACTGAGAATGCTCCTATCCATCACCAGAGATCAGCGGTGACATCACTGAGAATGTCTCCTATCCATCACTAGAGATCAGCGGTGACATCACTGAGAATGTCCTCCTATCATCATTAGAGATCAGAGGTGACATCACTGAGAATGCCTCCTATCCATCACTAGAGATCAGAGGTGACATCACTGAGAATGTCTCCTATCCATCACCAGAGATCAGAGTGACATCACTGAGAATGCCTCCTATCCATCACCAGAGATCAGAGGTGACATCACTGAGAATGTCTCCTATCCATCACCAGAGATCAGAGGTGACATCACTGAGAATGCCTCCTATCCATCACTAGAGATCAGAGGTGACATCACTGAGAATGTCTCCTATCCATCACAGAGATCAGCGGTGACATCACTGAGAATGTCTCCTATCCATCACTAGAGATCAGGGTGACATCACTGAGAATGCTCCTATCCATCACTAGAGATCAGAGGTGACATCACTGAGAATGTCTCCTATCCATCACCAGAGATCAGAGGTGACATCACTGAGAATGCTTCCTATCCATCACTAGAGATCAGAGGTGACATCACTGAGAATGTCTCCTATCCATCACCAGAGATCAGCGGTGACATCACTGAGAATGTCTCCTATCCATCACTAGAGATCAGCGGTGACATCACTGAGAATGTCTCCTATTCATCATTAGAGATCAGAGGTGACATCACTGAGAATGCCTCCTATCCATCACTAGAGATCAGAGGTGACATCACTGAGAATGTCTCCTATCCATCACTAGAGATCAGAGGTGACATCACTGAGAATGTCTCCTATTCATCATAGAGATCAGAGGTGACATCACTGAGAATGCCTCCTATCCATCACTAGAGATCAGAGGTGACATCACTGAGAATGTCTCCTATCCATCACCAGAGATCAGAGGTGACATCACTGAGAATGCCTCCTATCCATCACCAGAGATCAGAGGTGACATCACTGAGAATGTCTCCTATCCATCACCAGAGATCAGAGGTGACATCACTGAGAATGCCTCCTATCCATCACTAGAGATCAGAGGTGACATCACTGAGAATGTCTCCTATCCATCACCAGAGATCAGCGGTGACATCACTGAGAATGTCTCCTATCCATCACTAGAGATCAGAGGTGACATCACTGAGAAATGCCTCCTATCCATCACTAGAGATCAGAGGTGACATCACTGAGAATGTCTCCTATCCATCACCAGAGATCAGAGGTGACATCACTGAGAATGCCTCCTATCCATCACTAGAGATCAGAGGTGACATCACTGAGATGTCTCCTATCCATCACCAGAGATCAGCGGTGACATCACTGAGAATGTCTCCTATCCATCACTAGAGATCAGCGGTGACATCACTGAGAATGTCTCCTATTCATCATTAGAGATCAGAGGTGACATCACTGAGAATGCCTCCTATCCATCACTAGAGATCAGAGGTGACATCACTGAGAATGCCTCCTATCCATCACTAGAGATCAGAGGTGACATCACTGAGAATGTCTCCTATTCATCATTAGAGATCAGAGGTGACATCACTGAGAATGCCTCCTATCCATCACCAGAGATCAGCGGTGACATCACTGAGAATGTCTCCTATCCGTCACCAGAGATCAGAGGTGACATCACTGAGAATGCCTCCTATCCATCACCAGAGATCAGAGGTGACATCACTGAGAATGCCTCCTATCCATCACTAGAGATCAGCGGTGACATCACTGAGAATGTCTCCTATCCATCACTAGAGATCAGAGGTGACATCACTGAGAATGCCTCATATCCATCACTAGAGATCAGAGGTCACATCACTGAGAATGTCTCCTATCCATCACTAGAGATCAGAGGTGACATCACTGAGAATGTCTCCTATCCATCACTAGAGATCAGCGGTGACATCACTGAGAATGTCTCCTATCCATCACCAGAGGTGACATCACTGAGAATGTCTCCTATCCATCACCAGAGGTGACATCACTGAGAATGTCTCCTATCCATCACTAGAGATCAGCGGTGACATCACTGAGAATGTCTCCTATCCATCACTAGAGATCAGCGGTGACATCACTGAGAATGCCTCCTATCCATCACCAGAGATCAGCGGTGACATCACTGAGAATGCCTCCTATCCATCACCAGAGATCAGAGGTGACATCACTGAGAATGCCTCCTATCCATCACTAGAGATCAGAGGTGACATCACTGAGAATGCCTCCTATCCATCACCAGAGATCAGAGGTGACATCACTGAGATGCCTCCTATCCATCACCAGAGATCAGAGGTGACATCACTGAGAATGCCTCCTATCCATCACTATAGATCAGCGGTGACATCACTGAGAATGTCTCCTATCCATCACCAGAGATCAGCGGTGACATCACTGAGAATGCCTCCAATCCATCACCAGAGATCAGAGGTGACATCACTGAGAATGCCTCCTATCCATCACCAGAGATCAGGGGTGACATCACTGAGAATGTCTCCTATCCATCACTAGAGATCAGAGGTGACATTACTGAGAATGCCTCCTATCCATCACTAGAGATCAGAGGTGACATCACTGAGAATGTCTCCTATCCATCACTAGAGATCAGCGGTGACATCACTGAGAATGTCTCCTATCCATCACTAGAGATCAGAGGTGACATCACTGAGAATGTCTCCTATCCGTCACAGAGATCAGAGGTGACATCACTGAGAATGCCTCCTATCCATCACCAGAGATCAGCGGTGACATCACTGAGAATGTCTCCTATCCATCACTAGAGATCAGAGGTGACATCACTGAGAATGTCTCCTATCCGTCACCAGAGATCAGCGGTGACATCACTGAGAATGCCTCCTATCCATCACCAGAGATCAGAGGTGACATCACTGAGAATGCCTCTATCCATCACCAGAGATCAGAGGTGACATCACTGAGAATGCCTCCTATCCATCACTATAGATCAGCGGTGACATCACTGAGAATGTCTCCTATCCATCACCAGAGATCAGCGGTGACATCACTGAGAATGCCTCCAATCCATCACCAGAGATCAGAGGTGACATCACTGAGAATGCCTCCTATCCATCACCAGAGATCAGGGTGACATCACTGAGAATGTCTCCTATCCATCACTAGAGATCAGAGGTGACATTACTGAGAATGCCTCCTATCCATCACTAGAGATCAGAGGTGACATCACTGAGAATGTCTCCTATCCATCACTAGAGATCAGAGGTGACATCACTGAGAATGCCTCTATCCATCACCAGAGATCAGAGGTGACATCACTGAGAATGCCTCCTATCCATCACTATAGATCAGCGGTGACATCACTGAGAATGTCTCCTATCCATCACTAGAGATCAGAGGTGACATCACTGAGAATGTCTCCTATCCATCACCAGAGATCAGAGGTGACATCACTGAGAATGCCTCCTATCCATCACTATAGATCAGCGGTGACATCACTGAGAATGTCTCCTATCCGTCACCAGAGATCAGAGGTGACATCACTGAGAATGCCTCCTATCCATCACTACAGATCAGCGGTGACATCACTGAGAATGTCTCCTATCCATCACCAGAGATCAGAGGTGACATCACTGAGAATGTCTCCTATCCATCACCAGAGATCAGCGGTGACATCACTGAGAATGTCTCCTATCCATCACCAGAGATCAGCGGTGACATCACTGAGAATGTCTCCTATCCATCACTAGAGATCAGAGGTGACATCACTGAGAATGCCTCCTATCCAGCACTAGAGATCAGCGGTGACATCACTGAGAATGTCTCCTATCCATCACTAGAGATCAGTGGTGACATCACTGAGAACGCCTCCTATCCATCACTAGAGATCAGTGGTGACATCACTGAGAATGCCTCCTATCCATCACCAGAGATCAGCGGTGACATCACTGAGAATGCCTCCTATCCATCACCAAGATCAGCGGTGACATCACTGAGAATGCCTCCTATCCAGCACTAGAGATCAGAGGTGACATCACTGAGAATGCCTCCTATCCATCACTATAGATCAGCGGTGACATCACTGAGAATGCCTCCTATCCATCACTAGAGATCAGCGGTGACATCACTGAGAATGTCTCCTATCCATCACCAGAGCTCAGCGGTGACATCACTGAGAATGTCTCCTATCCATCACTAAAGATCAGAGGTGACATCACTGAGAATGCCTCCTATCCATCACTAGAGATCAGCGGTGACATCACTGAGAATGCCTCCTATCCATCACTACAGATCAGCGGTGACATCACTGAGAATGTCTCCTATCCATCACCAGAGATCAGAGATGACATCACTGAGAATGCCTCCTATCCATCACTAGAGATCAGCAGTGACATCACTGAGAATGTCTCCTATCCATCACTAGAGATCAGCGGTGACATCACTGAGAATGCCTCCTATCCATCACCAGAGATCAGCGGTGACATCACTGAGAATGTCTCCTATCCATCACCAGAGATCAGCGGTGACATCACTGAGAATGCCTCCTATCCATCACCAGAGATCAGAGGTGACATCACTGAGAATGTCTCCTATCCATCACCAGAGATCAGAGGTGACATCACTGAGAATGCCTCCTATCCATCACTAGAGATCAGCGGTGACATCACTGAGAATGCTCCTATCCATCACTACAGATCAGCGGTGACATCACTGAGAATGTCTCCTATCCATCACTAGAGATCAGAGGTGACATCACTGAGAATGTCTCCTATCCATCACCAGAGATCAGCGGTGACATCACTGAGAATGTCTCCTATCCATCACTAGAGATCAGCGGTGACATCACTGAGAATGTCTCCTATTCATCATTAGAGATCAGAGGTGACATCACTGAGAATGCCTCCTATCCATCACTAGAGATCAGAGGTGACATCACTGAGAATGTCTCCTATCCATCACCAGAGATCAGAGGTGACATCACTGAGAATGCCTCCTATCCATCACCAGAGATCAGAGGTGACATCACTGAGAATGTCTCCTATCCATCACCAGAGATCAGAGGTGACATCACTGAGAATGCCTCCTATCCATCACTAGAGATCAGAGGTGACATCACTGAGAATGTCTCCTATCCATCACCAGAGATCAGCGGTGACATCACTGAGAATGTCTCCTATCCATCACTAGAGATCAGAGGTGACATCACTGAGAATGCCTCCTATCCATCACTAGAGATCAGAGGTGACATCACTGAGAATGTCTCCTATCCATCACCAGAGATCAGAGGTGACATCACTGAGAATGCCTCCTATCCATCACTAGAGATCAGAGGTGACATCACTGAGAATGTCTCCTATCCATCACCAGAGATCAGCGGTGACATCACTGAGAATGTCTCCTATCCATCACTAGAGATCAGCGGTGACATCACTGAGAATGTCTCCTATTCATCATTAGAGATCAGAGGTGACATCACTGAGAATGCCTCCTATCCATCACTAGAGATCAGAGGTGACATCACTGAGAATGCCTCCTATCCATCACTAGAGATCAGAGGTGACATCACTGAGAATGTCTCCTATTCATCATTAGAGATCAGAGGTGACATCACTGAGAATGCCTCCTATCCATCACCAGAGATCAGCGGTGACATCACTGAGAATGTCTCCTATCCGTCACCAGAGATCAGAGGTGACATCACTGAGAATGCCTCCTATCCATCACCAGAGATCAGAGGTGACATCACTGAGAATGCCTCCTATCCATCACTAGAGATCAGCGGTGACATCACTGAGAATGTCTCCTATCCATCACTAGAGATCAGAGGTGACATCACTCAGAATGCCTCATATCCATCACTAGAGATCAGGGTGACATCACTGAGAATGTCTCCTATCCATCACTAGAGATCAGAGGTGACATCACTGAGAATGTCTCCTATCCATCACTAGAGATCAGCGGTGACATCACTGAGAATGTCTCCTATCCATCACCAGAGGTGACATCACTGAGAATGTCTCCTATCCATCACCAGAGGTGACATCACTGAGAATGTCTCCTATCCATCACTAGAGATCAGCGGTGACATCACTGAGAATGTCTCCTATCCATCACTAGAGATCAGCGGTGACATCACTGAGAATGCCTCCTATCCATCACCAGAGATCAGCGGTGACATCACTGAGAATGCCTCCTATCCATCACCAGAGATCAGAGGTGACATCACTGAGAATGCCTCCTATCCAGCACTAGAGATCAGAGGTGACATCACTGAGAATGTCTCCTATCCATCACTAAAGATCAGAGGTGACATCACTGAGAATGCCTCCTATCCATCACTAGAGATCAGCGGTGACATCACTGAGAATGCCTCCTATCCATCACTACAAATCAGCGGTGACATCACTGAGAATGTCTCCTATCCATCACCAGAGATCAGAGATGACATCACTGAGAATGCCTCCTATCCATCACTAGAGATCAGCAGTGACATCACTGAGAATGTCTCCTATCCATCACTAGAGATCAGCGGTGACATCACTGAGAATGCCTCCTATCCATCACCAGAGATCAGCGGTGACATCACTGAGAATGTCTCCTATCCATCACTAGAGATCAGAGGTGACATCACTGAGAATGCCTCCTATCCATCACTAGAGATCAGCGGTGACATCACTGAGAATGTCTCCTATCCATCACTAGAGATCAGAGGTGACATCACTGAGAATGCCTCCTATCCATCACTAGAGATCAGAGGTGACATCACTGAGAATGCCTCCTCTCCATCACCAGAGATCAGCGGTGACATCACTGAGAATGCCTCCTATCCATCACCAGAGATCAGAGGTGACATCACTGAGAATGTCTCCTATCCATCACTAGAGATCAGAGTGACATCACTGAGAATGTCTCCTATCCATCACTAGAGATCAGAGGTGACATCACTGAGAATGCCTCCTATCCATCACTAGAGATCAGCGGTGACATCACTGAGAATGTCTCCTATCCATCACTAGAGATCAGAGGTGACATCACTGAGAATGCCTCCTATCCATCACTAGAGATCAGAGGTGACATCACTGAGAATGCCTCCTATCCATCACCAGAGATCAGAGGTGACATCACTGAGAATGACTCCTATCCATCACCAGAGATCAGCAGTGACATCACTGAGAATGTCTCCTATCCATCACTAGAGATCAGCGGTGACATCACTGAGAATGCCTCCTATCCATCACTAGAGATCAGAGGTGACATCACTGAGAATGCCTCCTATCCACCACCAGAGATCAGAGGTGACATCACTGAGAATGCCTCCAATCCATCACTAGAGATCAGAGGTGACATCACTGAGAATGCCTCCTATCCATCACTAGAGATCAGAGGTGACATCACTGAGAATGCCTCCTATCCATCACTAGAGATCAGCGGTGACATCACTGAGAATGCTCCTATCCATCACTATAGATCAGCGGTGACATCACTGAGAATGTCTCCTATCCGTCACCAGAGATCAGCGGTGACATCACTGAGAATGCCTCCTATCCATCACCAGAGATCAGAGGTGACATCACTGAGAATGCCTCCTATCCATCACTAGAGATCAGAGGTGACATCACTGAGAATGCCTCCTATCCATCACTAGAGATCAGGGGTGACATCACTGAGAATGCCTCCTATCCACCACCAGAGATCAGAGGTGACATCACTGAGAATTGCCTCCTATCCATCACTAGAGATCAGAGGTGACATCACTGAGAATGCCTCCTATCCACCACCAGAGATCAGAGGTGACATCACTGAGAATGCCTCCTATCCACCACCAGAGATCAGAGGTGACATCACTGAGAATGCCTCCTATCCATCACTAGAGATCAGAGGTGACATCACTGAGAATGCCTCCTATCCATCACCAGAGATCAGAGGTGACATCACTGAGAATGCCTCCTATCCATCACCAGAGATCAGAGGTGACATCACTGAGAATGCCTCCTATCCATCACTATAGATCAGCGGTGACATCACTGAGAATGTCTCCTATCCATCACCAGAGATCAGCGGTGACATCACTGAGAATGCCTCCAATCCATCACCAGAGATCAGAGGTGACATCACTGAGAATGCCTCCTATCCATCACCAGAGATCAGGGGTGACATCACTGAGAATGTCTCCTATCCATCACTAGAGATCAGAGGTGACATTACTGAGAATGCCTCCTATCCATCACTAGAGATCAGAGGTGACATCACTGAGAATGTCTCCTATCCATCACTAGAGATCAGCGGTGACATCACTGAGAATGTCTCCTATCCATCACTAGAGATCAGAGGTGACATCACTGAGAATGTCTCCTATCCGTCACCAGAGATCAGAGGTGACATCACTGAGAATGCCTCCTATCCATCACCAGAGATCAGCGGTGACATCACTGAGAATGTCTCCTATCCATCACTAGAGATCAGAGGTGACATCACTGAGAATGTCTCCTATCCGTCACCAGAGATCAGCGGTGACATCACTGAGAATGCCTCCTATCCATCACCAGAGATCAGAGGTGACATCACTGAGAATGCCTCCTATCCATCACTAGAGATCAGAGGTGACATCACTGAGAATGCCTCCTATCCATCACTAGAGATCAGCGGTGACATCACTGAGAATGCCTCCTATCCATCACTAGAGATCAGAGGTGACATCACTGAGAATGCCTCCTATCCACCACCAGAGATCAGAGGTGACATCACTGAGAATGCCTCCTATCCACCACCAGAGATCAGAGGTGACATCACTGAGAATGCCTCCTATCCATCACTAGAGATCAGAGGTGACATCACTGAGAATGCCTCCTATCCATCACCAGAGATCAGAGGTGACATCACTGAGAATGCCTCCTATCCATCACCAGAGATCAGAGGTGACATCACTGAGAATGCCTCCTATCCATCACTATAGATCAGCGGTGACATCACTGAGAATGTCTCCTATCCATCACCAGAGATCAGAGGTGACATCACTGAGAATGTCTCCTATCCATCACTAGAGATCAGCGGTGACATCACTGAGAATGCCTCCTATCCATCACCAGAGATCAGAGGTGACATCACTGAGAATGCCTCCTATCCATCACTATAGATCAGCGGTGACATCACTGAGAATGTCTCCTATCCATCACTAGAGATCAGAGGTGACATCACTGAGAATGTCTCCTATCCATCACCAGAGATCAGAGGTGACATCACTGAGAATGCCTCCTATCCATCACTATAGATCAGCGGTGACATCACTGAGAATGTCTCCTATCCGTCACCAGAGATCAGAGGTGACATCACTGAGAATGCCTCCTATCCATCACTACAGATCAGCGGTGACATCACTGAGAATGTCTCCTATCCATCACCAGAGATCAGAGGTGACATCACTGAGAATGTCTCCTATCCATCACCAGAGATCAGCGGTGACATCACTGAGAATGTCTCCTATCCATCACCAGAGATCAGCGGTGACATCACTGAGAATGTCTCCTATCCATCACTAGAGATCAGAGGTGACATCACTGAGAATGCCTCCTATCCAGCACTAGAGATCAGCGGTGACATCACTGAGAATGTCTCCTATCCATCACTAGAGATCAGTGGTGACATCACTGAGAACGCCTCCTATCCATCACTAGAGATCAGTGGTGACATCACTGAGAATGCCTCCTATCCATCACCAGAGATCAGCGGTGACATCACTGAGAATGCCTCCTATCCATCACCAGAGATCAGCGGTGACATCACTGAGAATGCCTCCTATCCAGCACTAGAGATCAGAGGTGACATCACTGAGAATGCCTCCTATCCATCACTATAGATCAGCGGTGACATCACTGAGAATGCCTCCTATCCATCACTAGAGATCAGCGGTGACATCACTGAGAATGTCTCCTATCCATCACCAGAGATCAGAGATGACATCACTGAGAATGCCTCCTATCCATCACTAGAGATCAGCAGTGACATCACTGAGAATGTCTCCTATCCATCACTAGAGATCAGCGGTGACATCACTGAGAATGCCTCCTATCCATCACCAGAGATCAGCGGTGACATCACTGAGAATGTCTCCTATCCATCACCAGAGATCAGCGGTGACATCACTGAGAATGCCTCCTATCCATCACCAGAGATCAGAGGTGACATCACTGAGAATGTCTCCTATCCATCACCAGAGCTCAGCGGTGACATCACTGTGAATGCCTCCTATCCATCACTAGAGATCAGCGGTGACATCACTGAGAATGCCTCCTATCCATCACTAGAGATCAGAGGTGACATCACTGAGAATGCCTCCTATCCATCACTACAGATCAGCGGTGACATCACTGAGAATGTCTCCTATCCATCACCAGAGATCAGAGATGACATCACTGAGAATGTCTCCTATCCATCACCAGAGATCAGAGGTGACATCACTGAGAATGTCTCCTATCCATCACCAGAGATCAGAGGTGACATCACTGAGAATTCCTCCTATCCATCACTAGAGATCAGAGGTGACATCACTGAGAATGTCTCCTATCCATCACTAGAGATGTCATGATACTGTAAGCTTCATTTCTTGTGCTGTTTCCAGAACTTTCCCCATAGTACTACAAACCCCACCGTTTGCAAGCACAGGGCAAAGTTACCCCTCCCTCCTTTTCTCTGCAGCTCACGCTTCCCTTCCCCCCTCCCAACCTGCAGTCAAGCTCAGTGTAACCTGAGCTACCAGTGCTGGAAGTTTTGCCGCTTCACCGCAGGGGTCCTCCATTGTCTGCACATGTGCTTTCTTCCTATAGCAGCCATTTTGGAGAATTCATTCTGTTTTGGTTATCACACGGTGGGAGCGTTCGCTAGAAACACGAAAGTACTGTTGTGAAACATGCGCCTGACAGGCATCGTTCCCGTGGTACTGGTGAACCCGTAACTCCAACAGAACCCGAGAAATGGAATTCTCGGATTCCCCATGGACTAGCTCAGCCAAGTTTGGACTCATTTGAACTGTCATTTTAAAGTAAGATCATTGATAGGTCTGCCGTTATTCTGCTAGGCTCACAGGACGAGTTATGGTCCTTATGACTTTCAGAGCTCAAATCATACACTTCTGTCCCTGGGAGGTGGCCAGAAAAACCCTCCCCTTTTCGTGAGGTCAGCAGCCCCAGGTATAAGTCTGGCAGTGAGCCCCCCTTTCTGAGTCCTTGCTGTGATGTCCTGACTAAGAGATCTGCAAATGAACTACGACGTGTGGCTCCTTCCCCAGCCTGGCTTGCCTGTAAATGATCTAACTATCATGTGAGTCTTTCATTCTTAATCCCGTTTATTTTATAACTGCATTTGTACATAACTATATTGCCTCAGTTTGTTCCATCTTTTTTTATATTGTATAAGCACTGCCTGTCTTTTTAAGGAATAAATCTATACATTTATTAGTTTGTTTCTCCTGCTCTATAAACGAATTTGCACGTGCCTGAAGCACTACGCTACTGTTTTGGGGTTGCTACGGACCCTCTTGATAAATTGTTCAGTAAGAAAAACCGTAGCTGGTGGCAGCTTAAAAGAAGGGGGTGTTAAGTGTTGACATATGGGGTGGCGTTGGCAGTGACGGAGCGGGTATTATAAGTGTATTACCCGGCTGTGGCTCGGAGTAATTATAATTCCCTCACTGCAGCGTGCCCAATAGCCAGCACACATCCAAGTGACCCGTCTGGCGACTGATTATCCTAGGTGCAGTTCCCTGACTGACCTGAGGGTAAGGGGGGCGCCAGAGAACTGCAAGTTCCTAAGTGGAAGTGGGATAATTATAAATCCCTGCAGTTTACCGGGTCGGACGGCAGCAGCCGTCGTGTGTGTGCACCGTCTCATCAGTCACATATTGGTGGCAGCGGTGGGATCACAAGCCGTGATACCCCGGGCTACCGTGTGGCGGACCGTGTGCCCGTTCATCACAGAGCCTATAGGGATCTCCACGACCCATTAGGAGAACACCGGAGTTCCTGGAGGACTATAAGTCCCAGGAGTACCACAGAGCTGACACGTAACCGGGCCAGGAGGACGGAGTCCAGCCGTGCACGGCAAATAGAGACTGTGTACTTCAAGAAAGGGTCCAACCACAAGGTCAGCCAGGTGCAGGATGGAGACTAAGTTAGGCCTAGCTACATGCAGGCCAGGACTTCGTTACTAAAAGGGCAAGGAACAGGAGGCCACACACCTACTCAGTGGAGGAATCTGGATGTGCACCCTTCACCCTACAGTGCTCCGGGGAGTGCCTGCAACATCTTCAGTAAAGGTACCAGAGTGACTTGTGTGTGTGTCTACCTTATTACCCCTAACTGCCGGGTCCCCGTCTGTCCTGCATCCCTACACATCCATCTGCCCTGAAGGACTCAGCCTCACCTGTGGGAGGCCTGACATCTAGCTGCACAATACCAACCCTTCAGTGGATCTGCATAGCAACGCTGGTCACCCTGACCAGGTACCATAGGTGGCGTCACAAATCCCCATACCAATATTCAACTCCCCTGTAAATATCCCACTTTTTCAGTGAGCGCCCAGGGCCACGGACCGAGCTGCAGCTACCGTGACATCCCCCATAGGAATCAAAGGGCTTGGTGCCGAGTTCCCCAAGGCCCTGGCGGGCGGCTCATCTCTGGTGTCACGAACAGGATTACGTGCCCTGCAGCAACGGAGTAACTTGTGCCCGTTGCCACCGGGTACTGTGTGCCTCACTAAAAGACTGTTGCATATAGTGAAGATTTCCCGCCATTACCCGCCATTTACAGCGCCACGGCGCGAAAAACTAGTGGGCGTACCTGCAGAAAGCGCGCTGACTCCCGGACACGCCCCCAGCGCTGACGCGGCGGCAGGTCCTGCGGAGAGCTTCAGTGAACGCTCTGACGTCAAAGAGCCGGCGACGCAGGTCCTTCTCACAACTGTGCCCTGCGGAGCTGCGGCCTACAGGAGGAGGTAGGCCACGCTTAACTAGGGGGGCGCAGACATGTCGCAGCAGCAAGCTGACAGCGCGGCCCAGGCCGACAGCCCCAATGACTTACCCACCGGCGCTGCCGCGCAGGATGGAAACGCTGGCCCCTCACCAGGTCCTGTGGCCCCGATAGTACCGCTGTCGCTGCCATACATGCCTGGAGCGAAGTGGCTCCTTCAGTACAGCGGCAAGCCAGACACCCTGTCAGGGTTCAAGCGCAAAATATGCAGTATAATGGATATGTACCCTATGACAGAAAAGCAGAGAGCTGCAGTGGTAGTGGGACAATTGACTGGTGCTGCAGAGAGAGAAGTAGAGACTTGGACAGCTGCAGACCAGGAATCAGTGCTTGCAATTTTCTTAAAGCTACAGACTATCTTTGAGGACCGCACAGAAACAGATCTCCGAATGAGGTTTAACCAATGCTCCCAGAAACCGGATGACAGTATTAGGGACTACGCCTGCCGACTACAGGGGACCCTGCGAGCACTCAGACAGGTTAACCCATAAGTGTCACCAATGAAAATAAAATGTTAAAATAACAATTTGTACGGGGACTGAGGTCTCAAGCTGAAAGCAGAACTGTGCACTGGTGGTCCTTGGATCATCCTGACGCTACCTTTGATGCCCTTAAGGATATGGCTATAAAAGGACTGCGACCCCTGGAAACGCCCGAGATGGCAACCCAGCGTCACACGGGTGGAGCCACTCTAGAGCCAGCAGCATCCACCTTTTCCCCGCTGGTTGCGGAAGCCAAAACGCAGGTGGCGCCCCCTACTGAGCTGGACTGTCTGCGTTCTGAAGTGCGCCAGCTGACCAAAAACCTGGCCACTGTAATGAGTGCCCTGCAACTGCCGACGGAGGAGGAAGGAAAGATCCTGCTAGCTGACTGCCCAGAGGATGTTCCCTGGATGAACCGGAGGAGAAGGAGGACATCGCCCCACCAGAGGAGGACAACGCCACCCCGTGGAGGGACCCGCGACCAGCATCATCCTCGCCGAGAGATCGTCTGCTACCGCTGCCACAGAGAAGGTCACCCAGCACGTCGGTGTCCTTTAAACGAGCAAATCCTGGGTCCGAGGGCCAACACCCAGGAATAGACTCATCAGGCCCCTCAGACTGGAACCGCAGGTTTGTGGGAGGAAGACCATACCTGTCCATCATACTGGACGGGATCGCAATCCCTGCCCTGCTGGACACTGGATCTCAGGTAACCGTCATACCTGATGTTCTTTATAATAGATACTGGTCCAGTGACGGTCTCCAACCCCCAAACCCTGACTTTGCCGTATACGCCTCTAATGGCCTCCCTCTTGACTTACTGGGGGCTAAAAACGTAGACGTAAAAGTGGGGAGAGTGGAGCTAAAAGATCAGGGACTTCTTGTAGTGAAGACTGTTAATGAGGAAAATGGGTTGAATGTGGTTTTAGGCACTAACATTATTAGTAACTGTTTGGAGGAGGTTGTGTTTTTACTCCAACAGCTCGCCGATGTTGCCAGACCAAGGCAAAAGGGAGTGATCCGGAAGGAGATCCGGACCCTGATGTGCCAGCAGCAAGTGAAACTGACCGGTGGTGAGATTGGTAATGTACGGGTGACAGACCCGAACCCCATTGTGATACCCCCAATGAGTGAAATGCTTATATGGTGTAGAGCAGCAATAGGTCTGAGAGGACAGAACTACCAAGCGGTAGTAGAGCCCCATTGTTCAGAGCACAGACCTACACTCTTGACTGCCAGAGGGTAGTGGAGTACATAATGGGAGGGTGCCAGTGCGTCTTCTCAACTGGGGAGAGGATGAAGTCAAATTACCACGTTATGCCACTGTTGCTAAGTTACATGCTGTGGATAATAACTCCATTCTCACGACGGAGCCCTTAATCTCCCCACAACCAGTGGAGGATAACGGCCCGACCACCCATGTGGAGGATTGATGTCAGCAGCTCCATGTCGGGACAGACACCACTCCAGCCCACCAGAAACAAGGAGTACATCGAGTAGTTCAGGAGTATGCACAGGTATTCAGCAAACACCCACTGCATGACATGAAGGAAACAGGGGTGATAAGGGATAGTTGTAGTCCCTGGGCAGCACCTCTAGTTCTGGTCAGGAAAAAGGATGGAAGCATGCGAATGTGTGTAGATTACAGACAAGTAAATCGCATTACACATAAAGACGCATACCCTTTACCACGCATTGAGGAATCCTTAGCTGCCTTAAAGACTGCTAACTACTTTTCCACCCTTGACCTCACTAGTGGGTACTGGCAAGTAGCTGTGGCTGAGGAGGATTGGGAGAAGACGGCTTTCACCACCCCAATGGGACTCTGTGAGTTCGACAGACTCAGCAGTGCCCCTGGAACGTTCCAGAGAGTGATGGAGAGCTGCCTGGGACATCTCAACTTTGAAACTGTGTTGCTGTACCTGGACGACGTAATTGTGTACTCCAAGATGTATGATCACCTGAAGCACCTGGCGGAGGTATTCGAGTCACTGTCCAAGTATGGGATGAAACTGAAGCCTTCAAAGTGCCATCTGCTCAAACAAAAGGTACAGTACTTGGGACATATTGTCAGCTCAGAAGGAGTAGCGCCAGACCCCGAGAAGGTCACCGCCATCCAGAAATGGCCGGAGCCGAAGAACCTCAAGGAGATGCGACAGTTCCTGGGACTGACAGGATACTACCGGAGGTTTGTAAAGGACTACACCAAGAAAGCAGTGCCTCTGCAAGACCTCCTGGTGGGACAGTCCCTCAAGAGCAGGAATTCTCTATTCCACTGGGAAAGAACAGGCTGAAGCATTCAAAGAAATGAAGGAGATCCTGACAGGTGACGAGATCCTAGCCTACCCTGACTACAGCCAACCGTTCCTGCTGTATACGGATGCCAGCAACGAAGGATTGGGAGCTGTCCTCAGTCAAAAGCAAAATGGCCTGGAGAAAGTCATCACCTATGCAAGCAGGAAGCTCCGCCCGACCGAGAGGAACCCAGAGAACTACAGCAGCTTCAAGTTGGAGTTCCTAGCACTGGTCTGGGCCATCACGGAGAGGTTTAAGCACTACCTAGCCTCCAGCAAGTTCACTGCCTACACTGATAATAACCCCTTGACGCATCTTGAAACAGCTAAGCTGGGAGCCATGGAACAACGCTGGATGGTTCGGCTGTCAAACTACCAATTCACAATCAAGTACCGAGCGGGCCGCAAGAATGCCAACGCTGATGCCCTATCCAGGATGCCTCATGAATCGGACAAAGAGGAGGAAGTGGATGATCTGTAAGAGATTGAACTACATGCCTTTCACAGGAATGGGATGATCCACGAGCAACAAGCCTGCAGGAGGCCGCGTGGTAAGACGTTAAATCCTTTACCTCACCACAGCTGGAAGGAGACTCAGGACAGCGATCCAGTTGTCAGCCGTATCAAGGAGCTGATAACTCAAGAAGGTTCCTCCTTGGAGAAGGATGCATCTCTACAGGCAAGGCAGCTGTGGAATGAGAGAAGCCGGCTGTTTATCTACCGTGAGAAGCTGTGCTGGAGGTACGTCAATCCAAGAACCCACGAGATGGTTTGGCAGATAGTAGTTCCCAGAGCAGACATCCAGATGGTGTTGGAAGCCTACCACGATCAAGTGGGGCACTTTGGCTGGAAGAAGCTGGAGACCCTGTTGAAGTGTTGTTTCTATTGGGTGGGAATGCGCAGCTCCATTGAGAGGTGGTGCCAGAACTGTGGACCCTGTGGCCTCAGAAGAAAAGACTACAGCAGCCAGAAGGCACCCCTGCAACCCATCAAGATGACTCGACCCTTGGAGATCGTGGCCCTGGACCATGTCAAGTTGTCACCCAGCCGGTCAGGATACTCCTATGCCCTGACCATGGTGGATCACTACTCCAGGTTCCTGGTGGTCGCCCCTGTCAAAGATCTGACGGCAGAGACAGCAGCAAAGACGTTCCAAGCGTATTTCTGCAGATCCCATGGATATCCTGAGCAGGTGCTGACTGATCAAGGCTCAGCCTTCGAGGCCGAATTGTTCAAAGAGTTCTGCCATCTGTACGGCTGTAAGAAGATAAGAACCACACCGTACCACCCCCAAACCAATGGTCTCTGTGAAAAGATGAATCACATCGTCATTGACCTGCTGAAGACTGTACCACTTGAAGAGAGGAATCGGTGGCCAGACCTACTACCTGATCTGGTAGATCTGTACAATCACATACGTGTGAGTTCCACCAATTGCACCCCAGCCTACCTCATGCAGGCAAGACCAGGAAAGCTGCCCATGGATCTGGAGCTTGGTGTTGTAGAACCAGAAGCAGATGTGACTACTGAAGACTGGGACACAAACAGACAGGAACAGTACAGAAAAGTACAGGCCTGCGTTGAAGATAGTCTCAATCGAGTAAGGGGCAAACAAGAAGATCACTACAACAAAAGTGCGCCAGCTGAACCTTTCGCACCTGATGAAGTCGTGCTGAAAAGAAAGAGGAGAATACACAAACTCGACGATCAATGGGAAAGAGAGCCCTACGTTGTACAGAATTCAAGGTTTGCCAACAAGAAAACGTGTATAATTAGTAAAGATGGAGTAAGAACGACTACAACTGTATCCAGAGATCACCTAAAGTTGTGTCCGGATCCGTTAAAGCTCCAAGAGGAAGAACCTGTTGTCAATAAGGAAGAGCGTGATGAAGCAGTCATACATACAGACTTAGGAGATTTCCCCACGGATTGGCCCCGAATTGGAGAAGCTGTAATCATTCCCGTACTCCAATTCTATCAACCACAAGGAGAACCTCTACATCCAGTTGAGCCGGTTATTGCAGTAGAGTCAGTTCCAGAGGAACCTGCTCCAGCGGAACCCCAAGAAGCGGAACCCCAAGAAGCGGAACCCCAAGAAGCGGAACCCCAAGAAGCAGAACCCCATGAAGCCGAATCTCAGGAAGAAGGATCCCCTGTCGAGACAGAACCGGTTCACTCAGTTCACAGTATACTTGCCAGCCCAGTGGGAAGGTTAAGGCAATTCTACAATTCACTTGCACGTAGAACAGACAGATTAACTGACACCTCACCTATCACCGCTCTGCGTAGGTCAGTACGCATAAAAAGGGACAATTACCTGTTAGGTACAGAGAATAGATACCTAATAAATGTAAATAATTGTTTAGAGTCATTGTACAAAAATGTATATATTGTTGATTACATTATGCCTTAACATACCGTTATTTATTAATCTGTTTTCCTTTTTGATACTAAAACAAGTGGAATGGACATTATCTTTACTTGTTTCCTCTACCCTTTGAGCAGCCTTTTTCCAAAAGAGACTGGGACTTTTACGGTTGCTCATTTCCTCATTGTTTTACTTATGTATATAGTTATTCATTCACCTTTTATGCAACAGTTTAAGATCCTCACCTCCCGTAAGGGAAGAGTTAAATGGTACAATGTTTTTATTGTTATCTGTTTTGTATTTCAGTCCCGGAGTGCTGAGTTCTACTAGGGGGGAATGTGGAGCTCAGCTGCGACTGGATTCATATCTCCCAGAATGGTGCACTGAAGGAATAAACCACTAGAGGTCATTATATACACTCACACACCTTCACCCATCCCTAAGACCACCAGAGGGAGCTGTTTAGACATATAAAGGAGGGTGAAGACAGGAAAGAGCAGTCAGTCTGAAGGCTTCATTCTGCAGTAAAGTTGAGTTGAGAGTTGAGTTCTGAGTTCAGTCAGACTGAAGTCTGCAGCCTGCAGTTCAGTTCAATAGAGTGGAGGCTAGTAAAGTGGAACTGAAACCACTCCAGTCTAGTCAGAGCTGAAACGAGTGTGTGCAGCTCAGTGAGAAAGCGTGCCGACGCTTAGAGAGCGGCGAAGAGGCAGCCCACCAACGGCCAGTGTACGATCGTGTGAGGGCCCAGGTAGGCCGAAGGCGAGTGGAAAGTGAATGAGGCAGAGGAGCCTTCATAGGTCTCCTCAGCAAGTATTTACCGGATGCCGGGGTCCGAGCCTATAGGGATCTCCACGACCCATTAGGAGAACACCGGAGTTCCTGGAGGACTACAAGTCCCAGGAGTACCACAGAGCTGACACGTAACCGGGCCAGGAGGACGGAGTCCAGGCAAGTAGGTACCTGCAAGCAGGGACTGTGTACTTCAAGGGAAGGTCCAATCACAAGGTCAGCCAGGTGCAGGACGGAGACCAAGTTAGGCCCAGCTACATGCAGGCCAGGACTTCGTTACTAAAAGGGCAAGGAACAGAAGGCCATACACCTACTCAGTGGAGGAATCTGGATGTGCACCCTTCACCCTACAGTGCTCCGGGAGTGCCTGCAACATCTTCAGTAAAGGTACCAAAGTGCTTACCATATGTGTGTGTCTCCCTTATTACTCCTAACTGCCGGGTCCCCGTCTGTCCTGCACCCCTGCACATCTACCTGCCCTGGAGGACTTAGCCTTTTCTGTGGAAGGTCTAACATCTTGCTGCACAATATTAACCCTTCAGTGGATCTGCATAGCAGCGCTGGTCACCCTGACCAGGTACCACAGGTGGCGTCACGAATCCCCATACCAATATTCAATTCACCTGTAAATATCCCCCTTTTTCAGTGAGCGCCCAGGGCCACGGACCGAGCTGCAGCTACCGTGACATCCCCCATAGGAATCAACGGGCTCGGTGCCGAGTTCCCCAAGGCCCTGGCGGGTGGCTTACATCATCCACAGATCCCCATAACAGTGCGTCATCCACAGATCCCCCATAACAGTGCATCATCTACAGATCCCCATAACAGTGCGTCATCCACAGATCCCCATAACAGTGCGTCATCTACAGATCCCCCATAACAGTGCATCATCTACAGATCCCCATAACAGTGCGTCAACCGCAGATCCCCATAACAGTGCATCCTCCACAGATCCCCATAACAGTGGCATCAATCCCAGATCCCACCATAACAGTGCGTCATCTACAGATCCCCATAACAGTGCGTCATCTACAGATCCCATAACAGTGCATCATCCACAGATCCCCATAACAGTGCGTCATCTACAGATCCCCCATAACAGTGCGTCATCTACAGATCCCCATAACAGTGCGTCATCCACAGATCCCCATAACAGTGCGTCATCCCAGATCCCCCATAACAGTGCGTCATCCACAGATCCCCCATAACAGTGCGTCATCACAGATCCCCATAACAGTGCATCATCTACAGAGCCCCCATAACATGTGCATCATCCACAGATCCCCATAACAGCGTGTCATCCACAGATCCCCATAACAGTGCATCCTCCACAGATCCCCATAACAGTGTGTCATCCACAGATCCCCATAACATGTGTCATCCACGATCCCCCATAACAGTGTGTCATCCACAGATCCCCATAACAGTGCATCTCACAGATCCCCATAACAGTGTCATCCACAGATCCCCATAACAGTGCATCATCTACAGATCCCCATAACAGTGTGTCATCCACAGATCCCCATAACAGTGCATCCTTCACAGATCCCTCATAACAGTGCATCATCCCACAGATCCCCATAACAGTGCATCCTCCACAGATCCCCCATAACAGTGTGTCATCCACAGATCCCCATAACAGTGCATCCTCCACAGATCCCCCATAACAGCGCGTCATCCACAGATCCCCATAACAGTGCATCCTCCACAGATCCCCCATAACAGTGTGTCATCCACAGATCCCCCATAACAGTGCGTCCTCCACAGATCCCTCATAACAGTGCATCATCTACAGATCCCCCATAACAGTGCATCATTCACAGATCCCCATAACAGGCGTCATCCACAGATCCCCATAACAGTGCGTCATCCACAGATCCCATAACATGCATCATTTCCACAGATCCCCATACAAGCGAGGTCACACACAGATCCCTTAACCAGAGAGTCATCCACAGATCCCATATCAGTGCATCATCACACAGGACATCTACTACATTATCTGTACTCAGAGAGTTATCACTGTGTTATCTGTGGTGTTACATAGGACTGCAGGTGACATCTACTACATTATCTTTCTCAGAGAGATATCACTGTGTTATCTGTGGTGTTACATAGGACTGCAGGTGACATCTACTACATTATCTGTACTCAGAGAGTTATCACTGTGTTATCTGTGGTGTTACATAGGACTGCAGGTGACATCTACATTATCTGTACTCAGAGAGTTATCACTGTGTTATCTGTGGTGTTACATAGGACTGCAGGTGACATCTACTACATTATCTGTACTCAGAGAGTATCCTGTGTTATCTGTGGTGTTACATAGGACTGCAGGTGACATCTACTACATTATCTGTACTCAGAGAGTTATCACTGTGTTATCTGTGGTGTTACATAGGACTGCAGGTGACATCTACTACATTATCTGTACTCAGAGAGTTATCACTGTGTTATCTGTGGTGTTACATAGGACTGCAGGTGACATCCACTACATTATCTGTACTCAGGGAGTTATCACTGTGTTATCTGTGGTGTTACATAGGACTGCAGATGACATCTACTACATTATCTGTACTCAGAGAGTTATCACTGTGTTATCTGTGGTGTTACATAGGACTGCAGGTGACATCCACTACATTATCTGTACTCAGAGAGATTATCACTGTGTTATCTGTGGTGTTACATAGGACTGCAGGTGACATCTACTACATTATCTGTACTCAGAGAGTTTTCACTGTGATATCTGTGGTGCTACATAGGACTGCAGGCGACATCTACTACATTATCTGTACTCAGAGAGTTATCACTGTGTTATCTGTGGTGTTACATAGGACTGCAGGTGACATCTACTACATTATCTGTACTCAGAGAGATATCACTGTGATATCTGTGGTGTTACATAGGACTGCAGGTGACATCTACTACATTATCTGTACTCAGAGAGATATCACTGTGTTATCTGTAGTGTTACATAGGACTGCAGGTGACATCTACTACATTATCTGTACTCAGAGAGTTATCACTGTGTTATCTGTGGTGTTACATAGGACTGCAGGTGACATCTACTACATTATCTGTACTCAGAGAGTTATCACTGTGTTATCTGTGGTGTTACATAGGACTGCAGGTGACATCTACTACATTATCTGTACTCAGAGAGATATCACTGTGTTATCTGTAGTGTTACATAGGACTGCAGGTGACATCTACTACATTATCTGTACTCAGAGAGATATCACTGTGATATCTGTGCTGTTACATAGGACTGCAGGTGACATCCACTACATTATCTGTACTCAGAGAGTTATCACTGTGTTATCTGTAGTGTTACATAGGACTGCAGGTGACATCTACTACATTATCTGTACTCAGAGAGTTATCACTGTGTTATCTGTGGTGTTACATAGGACTGCAGGTGACATCACTACATTATCTGTACTCAGAGAGATATCACTGTGTTATCTGTGGTGTTACATAGGACTGCAGGTGACATCCACTACATTATCTGTACTCAGAGAGGTATCACTGTGTTATCTGTGGTGTTACATAGGACTGCAGGTGACATCTACTACATTATCTGTACTCAGAGAGTTATCACTGTTATCTGTGGTGTTACATAGGACTGCAGGTGACATCTACTGCATTATCTGTACTCAGAGAGATATCACTGTGTTATCTGTGGTGTTACATAGGACTGCAGGTGACATCTACTACATTATCTGTACTCAGAGAGATATCACTGTGTTATCTGTGGTGTTACATAGGACTGCAGGTGACATCTACTACATTATCTGTACTCAGAGAGTTATCACTGTGTTATCTGGGGTGTTACATAGGACTGCAGGTGACATCTACTACATTATCTGTACTCAGAGAGTTATCACTGTGTTATCTGTGGTGTTACATAGGACTGCAGGTGACATCTACTACATTATCTGTACTCAGAGAGTTATCACTGTGTTATCTGTGGTGTTACATAGGACTGCAGGTGACATCTATACATTATCTGTACTCAGAGAGTTATCACTGTGTTATCTGTGGTGTTACATAGGACTGCAGGTGACATCTACTACATTATCTGTACTCAGAGAGTATATCACTGTGTTATCTGTGGTGTTACATAGGACTGCAGGTGACATCTACTACATTATCTGTACTCAGAGAGATATCACTGTGTTATCTGTGGTGTTACATAGGACTGCAGGTGACATCTACTACATTATCTGTACTCAGAGAGTTATCACTGTGTTATCTGTGGTGTTACATAGGACTGCAGGCGACATCCACTACAGTCATGGCCAAAAGTTTTGAGAATGACACAAATATTATATTTTCACATGATCTGCTGCCCTCTGGTTTTTATGTGTGTTTGACAGATGTTTTTATCACAGACAGAAATATAATAATTGTAAACATATGAGTAAAAAAGCTTATATTGACAGTTAGAATGAGTTAATGCAGCAAGTCAATATTTGCAGTGTTGACCCTTCTTCTTCAGGACCTCTGCAATTCTCCCTGAATGCTCTCAATCAACTTCTGGACCAAATCCTGACTGATAGCAGTCCATTCTTGCACAATCAATGCTTTCATTTTGTCAGAATTTTTAGGTTTTTGTTTGTCCACCCGTCTCTTGATGATTGACCACAAGTTCTCAATGGGATTAAGATCTGGGGAGTTTCCAGGCCATGGACCCAAAATCTCTATGTTTTGTTCCCTGAGCCATTTAGTTATCACCTTTGCTTTATGGCAAGGTGCTCCATCATGCTGGAAAAGGCATTGTTGATCGCCAAACTGCTCTTGGAGGGTTGGGAGAAGTTGCTCTTGGAGGACATTCTGGTACCATTCTTTATTCATGGCTGTGTTTTTAGGCAAGACTGTGAGAGAGCCGATTCCCTTGGCTGAGAAGCAACCCCACACATGAATGGTTTCAGGATGCTTAACAGTTGGCATGAGACAAGACTGGTGGTAGCGCTCACCTTGTCTTTCCGAATGAGGCGTTTTCCTGATGTCCCAAACAATCGAAAAGGGGATTCATCAGAGAAAATAACTTTACCCCAGTCCTCAGCAGTCCACTGCCTGTACCTTTTGCAGAATATCAGTCTGTCCATGATGTTTTTTCTGGAGAGAAGTGGCTTCTTTGCTTCCCTCCTTGAGACCAGGCCTTGCTCCAAGAGTCTCCGCCTCACAGTGCGTGCAGATGCACTCACACCTGCCTGCTGACATTTCTGAGCAAGCTCTGCACTGCTGGTAGCCCGATCCCGCAGCTGAAATACTTTTAAGAGACGGTCCTGGAGCTTATGGTCTTTCTTGGGCGCCCTGGAGCCTTTTTGGCAACAATGGAACCTCTCTCCTTGAAGTTCTTGATGATGCGATAGATTGTTGATTGAGGTGCAATATTTCTAGCTGCGATACTCTTCCCTGTTAGGCCATTTTTGTGCATTGCAATGATGACTGCACGTGTTTCTTTAGAGATAACCATGGTTAACAGAAGAGAAACAATGATGCCAAGCACCAGCCTCCTTTTAAAGTGTCCAGTGGTGTCATTCTTACTTAATCATGACAGATTGATCTCCAGCCATGTCCTCATCAACACCCACACCTGTGTTAATGGAGCAATCACTGAAAAGAGGTTAGCTGGTCCTTTAAGGCAGGGCTGCAATGAAGTTGAAATGTGTTTTGGGGGATAAAGTTCATTTTCTAGCCAAATATTGACTTTGCAAGTAATTGCTGTTAAGCTGATCACTCTTTATAACATTCTGGAGTATATGCAAATTGCCATTAGAAAAAGTGAAGCAGTAGACTTTGTAAAAATTAATATTTGTGTCATTCTCAAAACTTTTGGCCATGACTGTACATTATCTGTAATCAGAGAGGTATCACTGTGTTATCTGTGGTGTTACATAGGACTGCAGGTGACATCTACTACATTATCTGTACTCAGAGTATCACTGTGATTTTCTGTGGTGTTACATAGGACTGCAGGTACATCTACTACATTATCTGTACTCAGAGAGTTATCACTGTGTTACTGTGGGTGTTACATAGGACTGCAGGTGACATCTACTGCATTATCTGATCAGAGAGATATCACTGTGTTATCTGTGGTGTTACATAGGACTGCAGGTGACATCTACTACATTATCTGTACCCAGAGAGTTATCACTGTGTATCTGTGGTGTTACATAGGACTGCAGGTGACATCTACTACATTATCTGTACTCAGAGTTATCACTGTGATATCTGTGGTGTTACATAGGACTGCAGGTGACATCTACTACATTATCTGTACTCAGAGAGTTATCACTGTGTTATTGTGGGTGTTACATAGGACTGCAGGTGACATCTACTGCATTATCTGTAGTCAGAGAGATATCACTGTGTTATCTGTGGTGTTACATAGGACTGCAGGTGACATCTACTACATTATCTGTACTCAGAGAGTTATCACTGTGTTATCTGTGGTGTTACATAGGACTGCAGGTGACATCTACTACATTATCTGTACTCAGAGATATCACTGTGTTATCTGTGGTGTTACATAGGACTGCAGGTGACATTCTACTACCATTATCTGTACTACAGAGATGATTACATCTGTGTTATCTGTGGTGTTACATAGGACTGCAGGTGACATCTACTACATTATCTGTACTCAGAGAGTTATCACTGTGTTATCTGTGGTGTTACATAGGACTGCAGGTGACATCTACTACATTATCTGTACTCAGAGAGATATCACTGTGTTATCTGTGGTGTTACATAGGACTGCAGGTGACATCTACTACATTATCTGTACTCAGAGTTATCACTGTGTTATCTGTGGTGTTACATAGGACTGCAGGTGACATCTACTACATTATCTGTACTCAGAGAGTTATCACTGTGTTATCTGGGTGTTACATAGGACTGCAGGTGACATCTACTACATTATCTGTACTCAGAGAGTTATCACTGTGTTATCTGTGGTGTTACATAGGACTGCAGGTGACATCTACTACATTATCTGTACTCAGAGAGTTATCACTGTGTTATCTGTGGTGTTACATAGGACTGCAGGTGACATCTACTACATTATCTGTACTCAGAGAGTTATCACTGCATTATTGTGGTGTTACATAGGACTGCAGGTGACATCTATTACATTATCTGTACTCAGAGAGTTATCACTGTGTTATCTGTGGTGTTACATAGGACTGCAGGTGACATCTACTACATTATCTGTACTCAGAGAGTTATCACTGTGTTATCTGTGGTGTTACATAGGACTGCAGGTGACATCTACTACATTATCTGTACTCAGAGAGTTATCACTGTGTTATCTGTGGTGTTACATAGGACTGCAGGTGACATCTACTACATTATCTGTACTCAGAGAGATATCACTGTGTTATCTGTGGTGTTACATAGGACTGCAGGTGACATCTACTACATTATCTGTACTCAGAGAGTTATCACTGTGTTATCTGTGGTGTTACATAGGACTGCAGGTGACATCTACTACATTATTTGTACTCAGAGTTATCACTGTGTTATCTGTGGTGTTACATAGGACTGCAGGTGACATCTACTACATTATCTGTACTCAGAGAGTTATCACTGTGTTATCTGTGGTGTTACATAGGACTGCAGGTGACATCTGGCAAGCACGGCACCGAATAGGGATCGAGCTTCTGACTGAGGAGCCCATATAGACTATAGCTTAAAATGAACTGTGTGCTGTGCTTCCCTCCTCCCGTCACTTCCCTCCCAGGTGATGCCATATAACGGACCCCACTGACCAACGGGGATGAAGGGGAAGGGGGTCCGGCCACACCCTCAGGGGTTAAATTCTCGTGCGAGGGTCGGACCCTTCCTCTTCCTCCCCCGGCTGGTCAGTGGAAGTCTTGGTGATGTCTGATTCCCTAATCGAGGCCCTGCGGCAGAGAGCAGCACAGGAATGTGAGCCATGGATACAATCTTTACTGTCCTCCCTTAGTGCTCACCTCCCTGTGCCCTCTCCAGCGTCGCTGCAGGTCTCCCCTGGCGCCCCCCTCCCAGGCCCCTATGCTCCGCTGCCGTCTGCCCCCTCCGTCGCGTGTTCCCTTCTCACCTCACTTTCCCACCAGGCAGCCCGTGGCTCACCTTTGGCCATCGGGCCTGATGCCTCGCCGGTCCCTCAGGGTTCTGGAGTTGTGGCCCTCAGTCGGGGGTCTCCTTCTTCTTCTCCTTGGGCGGGTGTGACCGTGTGTGCGGGGCTTCTGGACCCCGGGCGCTGTCGTACAGCGGCCGCCGCGTGGTAGGCCGCGGCCTGTGCCCGGGCCGCCGCTGCGGCCTTTTCAGGCCTACTCCTGGACAGCCGCTGCGGCCTTCTCATGCCTGCTCCATGGCCGCCGCTGCGGCTTTTCTGAGCGGGGGAGCCACGGCCTGCTCTTGGGCTGCCGCTGCCGGCCTTCTCATGGGAGCTGCCGCCGCGGCCTTTCTGAGCGGGGGAGCCGCCGCGGCCTGTCCCCTGGGAGTCTCTCTCTGCGCCCCACCTCCTGCGCCGCTGCGGCCCCCACCGTCGCGGCCGCCTCCATTCACGGCAATTTACTCCCCGGTTTTCATGCCGGGTAGGCCTCACGGGCCTCCCGGGTAGCTCCGCCCACAATTCACGTCACTTCCGGTCCCCGCCAGTCTACTTCCGGTCGACGGGCACAGCCCTCTCATCAGCACAATAGCAATGCCTGTACGGAGTGACTGCGGAGCCGCGACGGTCCCAAAACATTACATGGCCTGCTCCAAAGTGGCCCTCCAGCAGGCACATGTGCACTGCCTGCGAGGAGGGACACCGGAGCAGGCAAAAAAAAATATAACCACGCTGCTGCAGAGCGCGCTGATCGGTCCATACAGACCAACCAGCGCGCTCTGCATCAATAAAGTATAAAACACGTACGCACTCACGTAACAAAACACGCCAATACTAACCGCCAATACTAACCGCCACTGCCCCAATCACTAACATTACTGAAACCGCATTAACCCCTGCCCTCCAAACACCGCACAGAATTCAATTACTCGTTACGCTGTGCTACCCATCTAGTTACCACCTGTAACAGGCGTAATGGGACAATTATCTCGGTTTTTTACCGGTCCCAATATACCCCCTAGCCACGGCGAGCGCACGCATATGCGCCGCAGACCCTCCCCATCTCCTCCGAAGACTCCCGCCATCAGTCCTGCTGTCCCTCTAAGTGTCGCTACTCCCATCACCCCCGAATACACCTAGTGAACTCCTCAGCGGGTCCCGGCGTAGACGCCGCGGGACCTCCCACTCATTCCCACTATCCCCCTGAGAGCCCGCGGATCACAAAGGAGCCGCCTCAGATCTCGTCCCGCTAGATGGGTTCCCCGTCCATATCTGATGGTCCGACGCATCTGAGGGTGACACAGGCGGTCACGAGCACACGACAGATGTCACGTGCTCCATCAATGGCTGACAGCCTAGTGAATCATCACCCAGGGCTACCAGCCATTCCAACCACAAGATTAACCCCGAACGTCCCCTGTCGGGAGACACTCGGGCTCGGGCACACGACGCAGATCATACGTCACGTGCTCCATCTCTGGCTGCCAGCTCGGGAGATACCAGGGCTTCAAGCCACTGCAGACAAGTCATATAGCGATGAGCATCCTCACCCCAGCGATCACTTAGAAGCAAGGATGGCGGTGCTGCCTGGCGGCGGTACAATGAAGGGATTCCGCGCCTGGTCCCGCAGCCCAATCTAGGCTGGGAGTTTAAAGCAACAGATGTTTGGCTACGAGTAATAATGGCCTCAGATAAAGCTGCTCAGCAACGTTCGCGGACCAGTCCCGTGCTGGCGGACACCCCTGCATCAGGGCGTACCCGCCAAGCAAACGGAGCACTTACATCATGGCTATGCCTTGATCCCGAAAAAGAAGCTGCCCAGGAGGTATAGTATGGTTTAAATGCTGGTTTTAACTGGTTGAGTTGATGGCTGAGTGGTTAAGCTTCCAGTTTATGGAATGGAAAAAAAAAAAAAAAAAATGCCTTAACAACACCTGGTGTCGCGCCAGAGGTACGTCTATCGCTGAAGTCAAGCTCAATGGATAACTCATCCGACTATGGATCAAAGACTATAGGTTCAACTCCTACCTGGCTCGAGAACGTTACAAAGCAAACCAGTCATTATAACCCCGGGTATAGTCTAAAAAATGTCGTGGGAATCCCCCAAGTTTCTACAGCAGAAAATCACAAATAGGTAAAACTAAGGGAGGTTGGTGGACCCAGTTAAATCGTTGCCAACAGTAATTTCAGAAACTCGCCCTAGGCAGTCTGCTTAAAAAAAAAAAAAAAAAAAGGAAAATCCCGTCAAAAATATCACCTTCCTCACAACAGGCAATTCGGTTAACGACGCTCACCCCTAGAAGAGACGTCCTTAACCTACGTTTCAATTGACAGAAGGGGAACTCGGACACACAGCTGGGCCCGGTGTCCCGCTGCCAAAATCTGACAACCCAACAGCCTCCATTTGTTGAGCTTTACGGTGAAACCGGCAGTTAATTCCTATAGGAGCCTTCCTCGGTCTGCTCATAGAGCGTCACTACTTCGGGCTCTTCGATAACCCTTCTAGACTCGTTAAGGCGATACGCAATGACTTTTTTATTTGACGGACCTAGGGACTCAAACTCTGCCCCTACATCCAGACGTTCAAAATTTAGAGCTCGGCACTTTCGGAGTACCATTTTCACCCGATTAAGCATTTAAATTTATACCAAAACATGTTTTCGTTTACCGGCGGATAAATTACAAAAACACGACAGAACGGTTGAAATTTTCCTCAAACTAAAAGTCTCCCTTCAGCAGATGCACTCGCTAGGTTAGCTCAAATACCCTTGTCTTCAAGGACAGGTCCTCTTCCCTCTGTACCAGTTTGTCAGCGTAAATTAGTATAACGTAAACGATATCTATAATTTGTATGTAACCCCTTCTCATGTACAGCACCATGGAATTATTGTCTTTATATAAATAAATAATAATAATAATGGGCAGAGTTTTTCCAACGCCACTATCGTTGTCAGCTGAAGGCACTACCAGCCGGGATATAGATCGACTTAACCGCTCCGTGAAAGCTGATTGTTGTCTGGTAGTCCATTCTTAGATCCCGACAAGGGACATTGCATCGTAATAGCCGGAAGCGCTGAGCAAGGAACTAGGCCTAGAGGTTGTTGGAGATATCAATAATGGTATTGTCGCAATCAACAAAGAGCAATGGCGTAAATGAAAGTGGCTTGTTTATGGACCATATCCACCTGGGGCCGCAGCCCGTGCTTGAGAACTTTTCACTAGTAACAGCCCATTGAGCCTAGGGTACCCGTGCGAAAAACGCTAACACCAGGTTTCTAACCCAAACACCCAGGAACCTCAGAAGTTTGAACATTGTCTTCTCTCTCTCGCCTTTTCTGCTGCGCCGTTAGAGCTACTATGCCTTAGACACGTCTGGTGTCGTGCCAGATTTACGTCTATCGCTGAAGATGTGATGGTTTAACTCTCTGTTGTCTTCCAATTTGGCAGGCCTTCAATTGTTCCCAAGTCTCAGGACACCGGTTCCTGGCAGGTCCACCGGTAAGGCATGGGAGGAATGGCGCTCTTTAATCAGGGGAAGGCCAGTCGATACAGGTAATCGGGCCAGATGCGACGTGTGGGTAAACTCCTGAATCTGCTCAGGAATAGAGGCGCGTCGGGTACGGCAGCGCAGCGACACTTAGCAGGAATAGAGGAGCGTCGGGTACGGCGCGCAGCGACACTTAGCAGGAATAGCCTTTTCTTTCTGCTTCTAGGTTGGGGCGAGTGTTTACTAAATACTCCCCATCAGGCAAGCCGTTTAAAGGCAGGAAGAGGCTCCAACCTATCAGGAACGTCGTCGCCCCCGTGTCTCTAAATCTGTCACACCGATATCATCATAATCCGACGTCAGTTTACAAGTCGCCGTACGAGGCGACCCTAATTCTACAGCGCTTGCAATCGCATTTTTGGGCGCATCGGCGAACTAGTGCCGCGGTTTTAAAAAACAACATCAGTCGGTTGACCAACGAGGACAATTGTCATATGTAGTGACGCTTTACACATTAGAGTTCGGATTCCAAATGCGATCCCACCGGTAGAGGTGCGTGAGCTTCGCTCAAGGCTTTAGACGGCCCGATATGCCCGGTAAAAATAGGGAAGCGCTTCGCGTTTAATAAGACACATAGTAGATTCTCCTATCACACACCACGACGGGGGTCCCCGTTTTACCAAAATATCAATTTTCTACACAATCTCTAAACATTGTATGGAGGCAGTCGGCGGTAACCCAAAACAATTCGGGACACATCCCTTCAGAATAGGGGCGGCCCTGAAGCAGCCAGGGCCGACGTATCGGAAGCTGAAGTCCAGAGATTAGGCCGCTGGAAACCGCATGTTTAGCAGAAATATAAGGCCAGATCTGCCCTAACACCTCTCTTTCTTTCAGGCGGCCACAAACCCACAGTTTGGGTACTAAGCGCATTCTACGTTTATGGGGCGTACAAACGGGCCAGCATACGCCCGATTTAAAAAAATAAAATAAAAAATTGGAGCTGGAGTTTTCATCTGGAGCAGCATCTGAAGGCTGCGGTGGCAGCAAATATTCCAATGTGGCTAAGACTGCCAAAAGGGCCGGTGATGTTGGTATTTGCACGCCGGTGGAATCGACCTAGCCGAGGAAAAAAGGCAACCGAACTATACGCAATGATGTCGACAGATATACGACACTCTGCCTGCTGGCCCTGATATGGTGATGGTGCGGTCTGACATAATACCACGCGCGGTTACAGGGAGCAAAAGATCCGAAAGCCATCAACAAACAAGAAAGAAAATTAAACACAAAAATGGCAAAACACATCAAGGACATCAGAAAAACTACGGCATGGTGGTCAACCACCACAATCTGCAAAAGGACAATTCCCAACCCACTGAGACTGGACGCGGTTCATCTGAATGAATCGGACTCGTTATATTATTAAACACTTACAGGATGGGTTTGAACAGGTCGTTGTGTGTGGGGGGTCGGAGTCCTGTGTAGGTATACCCATGATCCCCGTGGCGGAGTATGGGGGGCAACGGTTCGTAACCTCTCATCTGCCTGCCCGCCCACCGGCGGCGCCGGGGGGCCCTCGGCAAGAGAGTCCGTTGCGGATCGTATTTGCCCCTCTCTGCTTATAGTCTACGCCCACCGCGGCGCCGGGGGTTCTCAGCAGAGAGGCGTTGCGGATCATATTTGCCCCTCCCCGGCTTATAATTTAAATAAACTGTGACCGACCTGTTCAACCCATCCAGGCCTGTTGTGTTTTGTTGTTATGGGTTTGGGGGGGGCGGGGAAGCACCGCTATAAACGCCACAAGGAGTCTCTTCATATCACTGTGTAATCTGTGGTGTTACATAGGACTGCAGGAGACATCTACTACATTATCTGTACTCAGAGAGTTATCAATGTGTTATCTGTGGTGTTACATAGGACTGCAGGTGACATCTACTACATTATCTGTACCCAGAGAGATATCACTGTGTTTCTGTGGTGTTACATAGGACTGCAGGTGACATCTACTCCATTATCTGTAATCAGAGAGATATCACTGTGTTATCTGTGTGTTACATAGGACAGCAGCTGACATCTACTACATTATCTGCACTCAGAGAGATATCACTGTGTTATCTGTGTGTTACATAGGACTTTGCAGGTGACATCTACTACATTATCTGTACTCAGAGGTTTTTAAACTGTTTATCTATGGTTGTACATAGGACTGCAGGTGACATCTACTACATTATCTGTACTCAGAGAGTTATCACTTTGTAACTGTGGTGTTACATAGGACTGCAGGTGACATCTACTACATTATCTGTACTCAGAGAGTTATCACAGTGTTATCTGTGGTGTTACATAGGACTGCAGGTGACACTACTACATTATCTGTACTCAGAGAGTTATCACTGTGTTATCTGTGGTGTTACATAGGACTGCAGGTGACATCTACTACATTATCTGTACTCAGAGAGTTATCACTTTGTTATATGTGGTGTTACATAGGACTGCAGGTGACATCTACTACATTATCTGTACTCAGAGAGTATCACTGTGCTATCTGTGGTGTTACATAGGACTGCAGGTGACATCTACTACATTATCTGTACTCAAGAGTTATCACTGTGTTATCTGTGGTGTTACATAGGACTGCAGGTGACATCTACTACATTATCTATACTCAGAGAGTTATCACTTTGTTATCTGTGGTGTTACATAGGACTGCAGGTGACATCTACTACATATCTGTACTCAGAGAGTTATCACTGTGTTATCTGTGGTGTTACATAGGACTGCAGGTGACATCTACTACATTATCTGTACTCAGAGAGTTATCACTGTGTTATCTGTGGTGTTACATAGGACTGCAGGTGACATCTACTACATTATCTGTACTCAGAGAGTTATCACTTTGTTATCTGTGGTGTTACATAGGACTGCAGGTGACATCTACTACATTATCTGTACTCAGAGAGTTATCACTGTGCTATCTGTGGTGTTACATAGGACTGCAGGTGACATCTACTACATTATCTGTACTCAGAGAGTTATCACTGTGTTATCTGTGGTGTTACATAGGACTGCAGGTGACATCTACTACATTATCTATACTCAGAGAGTTATCGCTGTGTTATCTGTGGTGTTACATAGGACTGCAGGTGACATCTACTACATTATCTGTACTCAGGGAGTTATCGCTGTGTTATCTGTGGTGTTACATAGGACTGCAGGAGACATCTACTACATTATCTGTACTCAGAGAGTTATCACTGTGTTATCTGGGTGTGTACATAGGACTGCAGGTGACATCTACTACATTATCTGTACTCAGAGAGTTATCACTGTGTTATCTGTGGTGTTACATAGGACTGCAGGTGACATCTACTACATTATCTGTACTCAGAGAGTTATCACTTTGTTATCTGTGGTGTTACATAGGACTGCAGGTGACATCTACTACATTATCTGTACTCAGAGATTATCACTGTGTTATCTGTGGTGTTTACATAGGACTGCAGGTGACATCTACTACATTACTGTACTCAGAGAGTTATCACTTTGTTATCTGTGGTGTTACATAGGACTGCAGGTGACATCTACTACATTATCTGTACTCAGAGAGTTATCACTTTGTTATCTGTGGTGTTACATAGGACTGCAGGTGACATCTACTACATTATCTGTACTCAGAGAGTTATCACTGTGCTATCTGTGGTGTTACATAGGACTGCAGGTGACATCTACTACATTATCTGTACTCAGAGAGTTATCACTGTGTTATCTGTGGTGTTACATAGGACTGCAGGTGACATCTACTACATTATCTATACTCAGAGAGTTATCGCTGTGTTATCTGTGGTGTTACATAGGACTGCAGGTGACATCTACTACATTATCTGTACTCAGGGAGTTATCGCTGTGTTATCTGTGGTGTTACATAGGACTGCAGGAGACATCTACTACATTATCTGTACTCAGAGAGTTATCACTGTGTTATCTGTGGTGTTACATAGGACTGCAGGTGACATCTACTACATTATCTGTACTCAGAGAGTTATCACTGTGTTATCTGTGGTGTTACATAGGACTGCAGGTGACATCCTCTACATTATCTGTACTCAGAGAGATATCACTGTGTTATCTGTGGTGTTACATAGGACTGCAGGTGACATCTACTACATTATCTGTACTCAGAGAGTTATCACTGTTATCTGTGGTGTTACATAGGACTGCAGGTGACATCTACTACATTTTCTGTACTCAGAGTTATCACTGTGTTATCTGGGGTGTTACATAGGACTGCAGGTGACAGTTGTCTCGACCACGCACCACAATTGTGGGTTACCAGGGCAATGGGTACTCAGAGCCGAGCCCGTAGAAGTCTATGGGGTTGTCACAGGTAGCGGTGGCTCGGTCTGTGGCCCTGGCGGTCAGGCGTATGTTGGGGGGTATATTTTACAGGGGATATATATATACAGTTCGTGACGCCACCTGTAGTCTCTGGTAATTTGTACCAGCGCTGCTGTAGATCTCTGAGGGGATGGTGAGGCAGCTAGATGTCAGGTCCCCTACAGGTGGGACTCTTCCCTCAGGTCGGTAGTTAAAGCAGGGTTGTGCAGGCATGCAAGTAAATAACTCAGTCTCACACGGTCAGCGTCTTTCCATACCTTTACTTGTAAGTTGGTAAGGCAGGTCCCAGGGAGGCTGATGGGGTTGATGGAGGATGAGCTTTGAGGCAACGGCTAAGCAAGTTAGGGGCCTCCTTTACTGTCCAATGTTGATGAGTCCAACCAGCCTGAAGCGTAGTTCCCTCTATAACTCCAGCTATTCCAAAGCTGTTCTGCCCGGTCAGTTTTTGTGGTTGGAGCCTTCCTGTGAGAGAGCTGAGTTCCTATTCTTGCTGATCAGGCTCAAGGTTCTCACTCTCCCTGACCCCAGATACGTACTGACTCTTCAGGGATGCTTGCCACGACCTAAGGTCCGATAAGCCTCTGGTTTTCTTACCACTAAGCGTGAAGCTTTAGTGATCCTTCGGTCCCCAGTGACCGGTAACAATGTGCAGGTATCCTATACTTATGGCACTTCTCTGTTCTCTTCCACTATGCCCTTCGATATGCTCAACTCTTAATAGATATCTCAGTCCGTCTAATAGTGGGGCACAGCTCTGACCAGGCTGAGGTGAACTGGCTCACCTTTACTGGACTCCACTTTCTGAAACTGCACAAAGACTGCACTTCCTCACTCCTTCGAGTCACTGACTGAACTGAACTCAGACTACTTAGCACTCCCCTCCACACCCCTGGTGGGTGTGTCCGAAGTGTACATGATATCATGAAGAGCCCTTAACCGTTACCTCTCCACTCATCCTCCTGGTATTGTGTACCAGGGCTACACATTCCCCCATGGTAAACGACAGCACTCCCGGGCTGTAAAATACAAAGAGACAATTTTGTTTATGCATTAAACATCAACATTAAACATTAATTCGTCCCATCCGGGAGGTAAGGATGTCTTAAACGTTGCAAACAAAACATTATATATAGAAAGTACAATATTAAATAACATTCTCATATAAATAGACAATATGCTTGTGAAGGACCCGCACCAAACCTTCAACGTGGGTCCTGGGTGGGCTGCAGGACATCCGAATGCAGACCTCACTCAGTGCCTCACCACACGGGTTTTATGTTCAGAGGTAAGTCAAGGCTTCGTGTGAAATCATTAAAAGGCACCTTAGTGCAACTATTTACAGGATACAGTTTTTTGGGCTGGCTCAGTCCTCAGCCTCTGAGTCCATTTTAAGACATAATAGGGAAAAACACATAATATATATATAGACTTTTTACAGTATTCACATTAATTCGTTATAATTACTGCTGGTATCGAATGGGTAACTTTCCTTTTGTGATTCGCTCTGATCTACGTGGAGTAGCCTCAGGTATATTAAGTTGCGATGTCTGCACTGCGTAACGGCAAACTATAGAACTGCCTCAATCTTTCTATGGATCTGGCAAGCGTACTGATGGCTGGGCGGTGTGAGTCAGCTTCACCAGGGGATCCCATAGTATGGGGCGCTGCTTCAGATGATCCTTCTTGAGATTCCATAGGTTGAGGTGTTGCTGGATGGGTAACTCCTGAACGGGCTCGACTGGCACCACGGGCACAACTGGAGCTAAAACTTCCTCTTGTGGCTGATAAAACTGCAACACCGGAACTATTACAGCATCTCCCAGTCTAGGCCAATCCGCAGGAAAATCTCCCAGATCGGTGTGTATGACCTCTTCTTTCCTTTCTTTTTGATTGATGACAGGGTTCTTGTCACAACATTTTAAGGGTTCTGGACACAATTTCAAATGGTCTCTGGACACAGTGGTTATTGTTCTTCCTCCGTCCTTACTGATGATACAAACTTTTCTGTTGTCATATTTAGAATCTTGTACAACGTAGGGTTCTTGCTCCCACTGGTTATCCAATTTGTGCATCTTCCTTTTCCTTTTTAATACTACCTCTCCAGGCATCAAAGGCTTGGCAGGAGCATTTCGGTTGTAAACATCTTCCTGTTTCTCCCGTGCCTTGTTGAGACTTTCTTCTACACAGATTTGTACTCTTCTGTATTGCTCTTGCTGATTGATGTCCCAGTTTTCAACGGCGTCGTCTGCCTCCGGTTCTACCACTCCAAGTTCTAGATCCATTGGTAGTCTTCCGGGCCTTGCTCTCATAAGATAGGCTGGAGTGCAGTTAGTTGAGCTTACAGGTATATGGTTATACAAATCAACCAAATCAGGTAGTAAATCCGGCCATCGATTCCTGTCTTCCAACGGTATGGATCTCAACAAATCAAGGACAATATGTTCATTTTTTCGCAAAGACCGTTGGTTTGAGGGTGATATGGTGTTGTTCTAATTTTCTTGCACCCGTACATGTGACAGAATTCCTTGAATAAATCAGCTTCGAAAGCAGGTCCTTGATCGGTTAATACTTGCTCCGGATACCCATGCGGTCTGCAGAAGCTTGCTTGAAAGGTTTTCGCGGCCGTTACTGCGGTCTGGTCCTTAACTGGAACAACCACCAGAAATCTGGAGTAATGGTCCACCATGGTCAAGGCGTATAAGTATCCAGATCTACTTGGCGACAATTTGACGTGGTCCAGGGCCACAATCTCCAGAGGACGAGTCGTCCGGATAGGTTGCAGGGGGGCCTTCTGACTACCGTAGTCCTTTCTTCTGAGACCACAGGGTCCACAGTTCCGACACCACCTCTCGATGGAGCTGCGCATCCCTACCCAGTAGAACCGGCATCTCAACAGGGTCTCCAGCTTTCTCCAGCCAAAGTGTCCTGCTTGATCGTGGTATGCTTCCAACACCGTTGGGACGTCTGCCTTGGGGACCACTATTTGCCAGACCATCTCATGGGTTCTGGGGTTGACGTATCTCCTGCACAACTTCTCACGGTATAGGAACAACCTGCTTTTCTCGTTCCACAGGAGCTTGGCTGACATAGGTGCTTCCTTTTCCAAAGAGGAGCCTTCCTGTCTTAACAACTCCTTGATGCGGCTGACCACTGGATCACTGTCCTGAGTCTCTTTCCAGCTGTGATGGGGTAAAGGATTTAATGTTGCACCATACTGCTTTCTGTTGACTCGATGCTCGTGGACTACCCCATTTCGATGGAACGCAGGTAGCTCAATTTCTTCCAGGTCATCCGATTCTTCTTCCGTATCAGAGTCATGCGGCATTCGGGACAATGCGTCAGCATTAGCATTCTTTCGACCTGCCCGGTACTTGATAGTAAACTGGTAATTGGACAACCGAGCCATCCAACGCTGCTCCATGGCGCCCAGCTTGGCGGTTTCCAGGTGCGTTAACGGGTTGTTGTCTGTGTACGCCGTGAACTTATTGGAGGCCAGATAGTGCTTAAATCTTTCAGTAATGGCCCAGACCAGCGCCAGAAACTCCAGCTTGAAGCTGCTATAATTTTCCGGATTCCTTTCAGTTGGCCTGAGTTTTCTGCTGGCATATGCGATGACTTTTTCTTGGCCATTCTGCTTCTGACTGAGAACTGCTCCCAACCCTTCATTACTGGCGTCGGTGTACAACAGGAACGGTTGGCTGTAATCAGGATAGGTTAAGATCTCATCACCTGTAAGGATCTCTTTCATCTTTTGGAATGCTTCAGCCTGTTCTTTACCCCAATTAAAGGGAGGGTTTCTGCTCTTTAAGGATTGTCCTACCAGGAGGTCCTGTAAAGGAGCTGCCTTCTTCGTGTAATCTTTCACGAACCTTCTGTAGTAACCCGTTAGTCCCAGGAACTGTCGCACTTCCTTAAGGTTCTTCGGCTCCGGCCACTTCTGGATGGCAGTGACTTTCTCTGGGTCCGGCGCTACTCCTTCCGAACTGACGATGTGCCCCAAGTATTGTACCTTCTGCTTGAGTAGATGGCATTTTGAGGGTTTTAATTTTATCCCGTACCTGGACAGGGACTCGAATACTTCTGCCAGGTGCTTCAGATGGTCCTCATATGTCTTGGAATACACGATGACGTCGTCTAGGTATAGCAGCACGGTTTCAAAATTGAGATGTCCCAGACAATTTTCCATCACTCTCTGAAATGTTCCTGGGCACTGCTGAGCCCAAACGGCATTCTGTCGAACTCACAGAGCCCCATTGGGGTGGTGAAAGCCGTTTTCTCACGATCCTCCTCAGCCACAGCCACTTGCCAGTAACCACTAGTCAGATCAAGGGTAGAAAAGTAGTTAGCCGTTTTCAGAGCAGCTAATGATTCCTCTATGCGTGGTAACGGGTATGCATCCTTGTGTGTTATGCGGTTCACCTGCCTGTAATCCACACACATTCTCATACTACCATCTTTCTTTTAACCAGAACTAGAGGGGCTGCCCATGGGCTACAACTATCCCTTATCACCCCAGCTTTCTTCATATCATGCAACATTTCTTTAGCCTTCTGATAATGAGCTGGAGGTATGGGCCTATACCGCTCTTTGATGGGAGGATGACTGCCTGTAGGGATATGATGTTGTACTCCCTTAATTATCCCAAAATCAAGTGGACTTTTGCTAAACACTTGGGCGTACTCTTGCACCACCCGTAATACCCCTTGCTTCTGGTGAGCGGGAGTGGTGTCCGTCCCAACATGGAGTTGCTGACACCATTCCGCCACCTGAGTTGCTGGGTCATTGTCCTCCGCTATTTGACAGGAGTCTAAGGACTCAGCCGGGAGAATAGAATTATTATCAACAGCATGTAGTTTAGCAATGGTTGCATAACGGGGTAAGTTTACCTCATCATCTCCCCAATTGAGAAGCCGTACCGGTACTCTTCCATTCACCACTTCTACTACTCCTCTAGCAGTCATAAGTGTAGGTCTATGTTCTGAATGGTGGGGTTCTACTACAGCTTGGTAATTCTGTCCTCTCAGACCTATGGCTGCCCTGCACCAAATGATCATTTCACTCATTGGGGGTATCACAATAGGATCCGAGTCAGTGACCCTTACATTACCAATTTCGCCGTCTGTAAGCTTCGCTTGCTGCTGACTCACCAGGGCCCGGATCTCTCTTTGGATTACTCCTCTCTGCCTTGGTCGGGCAATCTCAGCGAGCTGTTGGAGTAAGAACACAACTTCTCCCAAACAATTACCGATAATGTTAGTACCCAAAATTATATTTAAACCGTTCTCCTCATTTACAGTCTTTACTACCAGAAGCCCCTGGTCTTTCAACTCCTCTCTGCCCACCTTTACATCTACACATTTTGTTCCGAGTACTTCTACAGGAAGACCATTAGAAGCATACACGGTAAAGTCAAGGCTCGGAGGTTTAAGACTGTCCATTGACCAGTACTTGGTATATAGGGCATCAGGTATTAGGGTCACCTGCGACCCAGTGTCTAACAATGCTGGAACAGCAATACCATCTAGAATAATAGACAGGTAGGGTCGCCCGCCCACATACCTGCGGTTCCAGTCTAGGGGGCCTGACGGGTATTCTCCTGGGTGTTGGCCCTCGGACCCAGGTTCTGCCCGTTTAAAGGACACTGTGGAGACATATGACCTTTCCGGTTGCATCGATAACAGATGATCTCTCGACGAGGAGGGTGTTGATCAGAGGTCGCTCCTGGGGGTGGCGTTGTCCTCCTCCGGGGGGGCGACGTCTTCTTTCTTCTCCGGTGCATCCACGGGACGTCTTCTGGGCAGTCAGCTAACAAGATCTTTCCTTCCTCCTCTTTCCGCAGCTGCAGGGCACTCATTACAGCAGCCAGATTTTTAGTCAGCTGGCGCACCTCTGAGCGCAGACAGTCCAATTCACTAGGAGGTGTCACCTGCGCTTTGGCTTCAGCCACTAGCGGGGAAAAGGGGGTTACTGCCGGTTCCAGAGTGACTTCAGCCTGATGATGTTGGGTTGCCACCTCGGGTTTGCCCAGGGGCCGCAGCCCTTTTATTGCCATGTCCTTTAGGGCATCAAAGGTAGCATCCGGATGGTCTAAGGACCACCAGTTTACAGTTCTGCGTTCCTCTTGGGATCTCAATCCCTGTATAAATTGTTCTTTCAGCATTTTATTCTCGTCGATAGCATTTAAATTGTTAATTTGCTTGAGGGCTCTCAGGGCTCCCTGTAGTCGGCAAGCGTAGTCCCGGATGCTGTCACCTGGCTGTTGTGAACAGTGATAGAAGGCCATCCGGAGATCCGTTTCTGTGCGGTCTTCAAATATGGCATGCAGCTTAAGGAAGATCGCAGGTACCGACTCCTGATCAACGGTATCCCAAGTCTCCACTTCCCTCTCAGCAGCGCCAGTTAGCTGCCCTATTAGCACAGCAGCTTTTGTCTCTCAGGCATGGAGTACATTTCTAGGATGCTGCATAACTTCCGCTTGAAGCCTGCTAATGTGCCTGGCCCACCGCTGTACTGGGGAAGCCATTTCGCCCCAGGCATATATGGGAGCGTTAGTGGCATGATCGGGACTACCGGACTGGGTGCAGGGCCTGCGCCCCCATCTGGCGCTACAATACCAAGCGGTGCGGGATTGGGGCCTCCGGCCGGGGCCGCACTGTCAGCCGGTTGTTGTGACATCTTAGCGCCCCCTTGGTTAAACGGAGCCTACCGGTTTCAGATGCTGCTATTTCACAGGCACCGCAGTGGGAACAGGACCTTCGTCGCAGGCGCTCTGATGTCAGAGCGTTCACTTCCTGTTGCAGGACCTGCCGCTGAGTCAGAGCCGGGGGCGTGTCCAAGACTTTGCGCGCTCTTTCAGGTACGCCCACCTTCTTCTCCAGCGCCTTAGGGCGCGAATCTGGCGGCAAATATGGCGGTATTTGGCGCCAAACAACAGCAACAGTCTTTTTCATCAAAACACTCCACAGGCACACAGGACTCGCAATGCTGCAAGTTTCGTATCCTATTCGTGACGCCAAGTTGTCTCGACCACGCACCACAATTGTGGGTTACCAGGGCAATGGGGTACTCAGAGCCGAGCCCGTAGAAGTCTATGGGGTTGTCACAGGTAGCGGTGGCTCGGTCTGTGGCCCTGGCGGTCAGGCGTATGTTGGGGGGTATATTTACAGGGGATATATATATACAGTTCGTGACGCCACCTGTAGTCTCTGGTAATTTGTACCAGCGCTGCTGTAGATCTCTGATGGATGGTGAGGCAGCTAGATGTCAGGTCCCCTACAGGTGGGACTCTTCCCTCAGGTCGGTAGTTAAAGCAGGGTTGTGCAGGCATGCAAGTAAATAACTCAGTCTCACACGGTCAGCGTCTTTCCATACCTTTACTTGTAAGTTGGTAAGGCAGGTCCCAGGGAGGCTGATGGGGTTGATGGAGGATGAGCTTTGAGGCAACGGCTAAGCAAGTTAGGGGCCTCCTTTACTGTCCAATGTTGATGAGTCCAACCAGCCTGAAGCGTAGTTCACTCTATAACTCCAGCTATTCCAAAGCTGTTCTGCCCGGTCAGTTTTTGTGGTTGGAGCCTTCCTGTGAGAGAGCTGAGTTCCTATTCTTGCTGATCAGGCTCAAGGTTCTCACTCTCCCTGACCCCAGATACGTACTGACTCTTCAGGGATGCTTGCCACGACCTAAGGTCCGATAAGCCTCTGGTTTTCTTACCACTAAGCGTGAAGCTTTAGTGATCCTTCGGTCCCCAGTGACCGGTAACAATGTGCAGGTATCCTATACTTATGGCACTTCTCTGTTCTCTTCCACTATGCCCTTCGATATGCTCAACTCTTAATAGATATCTCAGTCCGTCTAATAGTGGGGCACAGCTCTGACCAGGCTGAGGTGAACTGGCTCACCTTTACTGGACTCCACTTTCTGAACTGCACAAAGACTGCACTTCCTCACTCCTTCGAGTCACTGACTGAACTGAACTCAGACTACTTAGCACTCCCCTCCACACCCCTGGTGGGTGTGTCCGAAGTGTACATGATATCATGAAGAGCCCTTAACCGTTACCTCTCCACTCATCCTCCTGGTATTGTGTACCAGGGCTACACACATCTACTGCATTATCTGTACTCAGTGTTATCACTGTGTTATCTGTGGTGTTACATAGGACTGCAGGTGACATCTACTACATTATCTGTACTCAGAGAGTTATCACTGTGTTATCTGTGGTGTTACATAGGACTGCAGGTGACATCTACTACATTATCTGTACTCAGAGAGTTATCACTGTGTTATCTGTGGTGTTACATAGGACTGCAGGTGACATCTACTGCATTATCTGTACTCAGAGTGTTATCACTGTGTTATCTGTGGTGTTACATAGGACTGCAGGTGACATCTACTACATTATCTGTACTCAGAGAGTTATCACTGTGTTATGTGTGGTGTTACATAGGACTGCAGGTGACATCTACTGCATTATCTGTAGTCAGAGAGATATCACTGTGTTATCTGTGGTGTTACATAGGACTGCAGGTGACATCTACTACATTATCTGTTCTCAGAGAGTTATCACTGTGTTATCTGTGGTGTTACATAGGACTGCAGTTGACATCTAATACATTATCTGCACTCAGAGAGTTATCACTGTGTTTTCTGTGGTGTTACATAGGACTGCAGGTGACATCTACTACATTATCTGTACTCAGAGAGTTATGACTGTGTTATCTGTGCTGTTACATAGGACTGCAGGTGACATCTACTACATTATCTGTGCTCAGAGAGATATCACTGTGTTATCTGTGGTGTTACATAGGACTGCAGGTGACATCTACTACATTATCTGTACTCAGAGAGATATCAATGTTATCTGTGGTGTTACATAGGACTGCAGGTGACATCTACTACATTATCTGTACTCAGAGAGATATCACTGTTATCTGTGGTGTTACATAGGACTGCAGGTGACATCTACTACATTATCTGTACTCAGAGAGTGATCACTGTGTTTTCTGTGGTGTTACATAGGACTGCAGGTGACATCTACTACATTATCTGTACTCAGAGAGTTATCACTGTGTTATCTGTGGTGTTACATAGGACTGCATGTGACATCTACTACATTATCTGTACTCAGAGAGTTATCACTGTGTTATCTGTGGTGTTACATAGGACTGCAGGTGACATCTACTACATTATCTGTACTCAGAGAGATATCACTGTGTTATCTGTGGTGTTACATAGGACTGCAGGTGACATCTACTACATTATCTGTACTCAGAGAGTTATCACTGTGTTATCTGTGGTGTTACATATGACTGCAGGTGACATCTACTACATTATCTGTACTCAGAGAGATATCACTGTGTTATCTGTGGTGTTACATAGGACTGCAGGAGACATCTACTACATTATCTGTACTCAGAGAGTTATCACTGTGTTATCTGTGGTGTTACATAGGACTGCAGGTGACATCTACTACATTATCTGTACTCAGAGAGTTATCACTGTGTTATCTGTGGTGTTACATAGGACTGCAGGTGACATCTACTACATTATCTGTACTCAGAGAGTGATCACTGTGTTATCTGTGGTGTTACATAGGACTGCAGGTGACATCTACTACATTATCTGTACTCAGAGAGTTATCACTGTGTTATCTGTACTGTTACATAGGACTGCAGGTGACATCTACTACATTATCTGTACTCAGAGAGTTATCACTGTTTTATCTGTGGTGTTACATGGGACTGCAGGTGACATCTACTACATTATCTGTACTCAGAGAGTTATCACTGTGTTATCTGTGGTGTTACATAGGACTGCAGGTGACATCTACTACATTATCTGTACTCAGAGAGTTATCACTGTGTTATCTGTACTGTTACATAGGACTGCAGGTGACATCTACTACATTATCTGTACTCAGAGAGTTATCACTGTGTTATCTGTGGTGTTACATAGGACTGCAGGTGACATCTACTACATTATCTGTACTCAGAGAGTTATCACTGTGTTATCTGTACTGTTACATAGGACTGCAGGTGACATCTACTCCATTATCTGTACTCAGAGAGTTATCACTGTGTTATCTGTGGTGTTACATAGGACTGCAGGTGACATCTACTACATTATCTGTACTCAGAGAGATATCACTGTGTTATCTGTGGTGTTACATAGGACTGCAGGTGACATCTACTATATTATCTGTACTCAGAGAGTGATCACTGTGTTATCTGTGGTGTTACATAGGACTGCAGGTGACATCTACTACATTATCTGTACTCAGAGAGATATCACTGTGTTATCTGTGGTGTTACATAGGACTGCAGGTGACATCTACTACATTATCTGTACTCAGAGTTATCACTGTGTTATCTGTGGTGTTACATAGGACTGCAGGAGACATCTACTACATTATCTGTACTCAGAGAGTTATCACTGTGTTTTCTGTGGTGTTACATAGGACTGCAGGTGACATCTACTACATTATCTGTACTCAGAGAGTTATCACTGTGTTATCTGTGGTGTTACATAGGACTGCAGGTGACATCTACTACATTATCTGTACTCAGAGAGTTATCACTGTGTTATCTGTGGTGTTACATAGGACTGCAGGTGACATCTACTGCATTATCTGTACTCAGAGAGTTATCACTGTGTTATCTGTGGTGTTACATAGGACTGCAGGTGACATCTGTTTGACTTGCATTAGTGACGGATTTTGACGGATGGTCGTCCGTTAGGTCCGTTTTTTGACGAATCTGCCACAAAATTGGCGTCCGTCTTTTCAGAAAAACGTCCAATGCAGCGTTTTTTTGCTACGCCAAAATGGCAAAGTGTGGCGGATCCGCCACATCCGCCATTTTGTTTAATGGCCGCTTATGGGCGGCGGATCCGCTGGCATCCGTCTTTGACGAAATCTGCCAGCGGATCTGTCACCTCCATAGAAAACCATTAAAAATGCTGCCAAAAACTGTTCTCTCTCTCTCTCTGAAAGAGGAAGAGCTGCTCTGCTGATGAGAAGTGAAACAAAGCAGCAGAATTGTGCCAGGAGCGTCATACGGCATATAAAGCAATGGCGGGTGGTCATACGGCATATAAAGCAATGGCGGGTCGTCATACGGCATATAAAGCAATGGCGGGTGGTCATACGGCATATAAAGCAATGGCGGGTGGTCATACGGCATATAAAGCAATGGCGGGTGGTCATACGGCATATAAAGCAATGGTGGGTCGTCATACGGCATATAAAGCAATGGCGGGTCGTCATACGGCATATAAAGCAATGGCGGGTCGTCATACGGCATATAAAGCAATGGCGGGTGGTCATACGGCATATAAAGCAATGGCGGGTCGTCATACGGCATATAAAGCAATGGCGGGTGGTCATACGGCATATAAAGCAATGGCGGGTGGTCATACGGCATATAAAGCAATGGCGGGTGGTCATACGGCATATAAAGCAATGGCGGGTGGTCATACGGCATATAAAATCAATGGCGGTGGTCATACGGCATATAAAGCAATGGCGGGTGGTCATACGGCATATAAAGCAATGGCGGGTGGTCATACGGCATATAAAGCAATGGCGGGTGGTCATACGGCATATAAAGCAATGGCGGGTGGTCATACGGCATATAAAGCAATGGCGGGTCGTCATACGGCATATAAAGCAATGGCGGGTGGTCATACGGCATATAAAGCAATGGCGGGTGGTCATACGGCATATAAAGCAATGGCGGGTCGTCATACGGCATATAAAGCAATGGCGGGTGGTCATACGGCATATAAAGCAATGGCGGGTCGTCATACGGCATATAAAGCAATGGTGGGTCGTCATACGGCATATAAAGCAATGGCGGGTGGTCATACGGCATATAAAGCAATGGCGGGTGGTCATACGGCATATAAACCAATGGCGGGTGGTCATACGGCATATAAAGCAATGGCGGGTGGTCATACGGCATATAAAGCAATGGCGGGTGGTCATACGGCATATAAATCAATGGCGGGTGGTCATACGGCATATAAAGCAATGGCGGGTGGTCATACGGCATATAAAGCAATGGCGGGTCGTCATACGGCATATAAAGCAATGGCGGGTCGTCATACGGCATATAAAGCAATGGCGGGTGGTCATACGGCAGATAAAGCAATGGCGGGTCGTCATACGGCATATAAAGCAATGGCGGGTCGTCATACGGCATATAAAGCAATGGCGGGTGGTCATACGGCATATAAAGCAATGGCGGGTGGTCATACGGCATATAAAGCAATGGCGGGTCGTCATACGGCATATAAAGCAATGGCGGGTCACAGATTCCAGGTCATGGGCCGGTCACGCTCTGAGAGATTAAGAGGATATACCGGTTTGAGCTTAGATATGTTTGCTTTCTATGATCTAAAAAGTTCTAGAATTTCATAGTTTACATCTTGTACCAATTCTTCCCCTCTGCTTCCTGTCATCCACTAAGAACCTTCATCGTCTACTTCTACATGCATCTGTCCTGCTCATGTGATAGACGCACGGCTGCACGGCTCCTTAGTTTCCACGGTGTTAAATCTGCATTGTATCTCCATAATAGCTGAGATTTTACGAAATGTAACCCAGACCCTACAGAAAAGAAATCTGCAGTGGAGATCGGTGGTGTGGCGGTAAACACACAGCACGTCAATTTATGATGCAAATTTTATTGCAGATTTTGAAAGAAAACGGGAGACAAAATCCTCTGCAGAATAGCAACGGCTTCAACTGGTGGAAAAAATCTACAGCAAATCTGTCCGGGGTGAATAATCGGTTACTGTCATCAGAGCGGAGTCCTGCAGCGAGCCGTGTCTCCATTACATGACCTTGACGTTGTCTCCATCACATGACTGTTGTGAATATGCTGGAGGCGGCTTCTGAGCTGGGGCTCCCTCCGGTGGTTGCTGAGGGTAATGAACTGATTACTGGATGGCCTTCAGCTGGCGCTGAATGGTAGGATATAAGTGGCCTGATTTCCCAGCAGCCTTGCCGGTTATCAATTGTTCCTTCTGTTCTTGCTTGAAGCACTGCTAGTTTCCTGCTCTCCTTCAGATAAGTGTTTGCTGTTTTTTTTTTCCTCTGTTTGATTTTCTTTCTGCTGGTTTGCTGCTTGCAGTGGACTGCAGCCAGTCCCCTTTTGGGGGTCTGGCGCCGCAATTGTGCTCCGTTTGTGTCTGCACTTTTGCTTTGCTCCTTTGTTACTTTTTATTTGCTGAATAGTGTTTTGTTACACCAGAGATCTGATTTAGGTGGATGAGATCCTGTGAGCTCAGGTGTTTTTGCAATCAGAAGTGTTGGTATTTTTGTTAGGGTTTTTTTTGGATTGCAGTAAGAATCCTTTCCTGTACTTTTCTGTCTAGACAGATTGGGCCCCAGCGTTTGCTCATTCTATTTTCTGTCTGTGTCTGTGCTTTCTTCTTGTCTAACCGCCATTACATGTTTGGGGGCTTCCTATTTTCTTTGGGGATCTGCTCCGGGGCAGATAGCTTTCATCTTTCTGCCTTTACGTGTAGTTATCTCTCAGGCTGTGATGAGGCGTCTAGGATCAACGTAGGAACGCTCCACGGCTGCCTCTAGTTGTGTGGTTAGTTCAGGTTACTGCAATCCAATAGGTTCCAGCCTCTCTGGTGTATTACCGCTTTTGCTATTTTTTGCTATTTCTCCTCAGTTACCGAAACATAACACATGACCATGACGTTGTCTCCATCACATGACCATGACGTTGTCTCCATCACATGACCATGACGTTGTCTCCATCACATGACCATGACGTTGTCTCCATCACATGACCATGACGTTGTCTCCATCACATGACCATGACGTTGGTATTGCGACTCTCCGGTGGTTCTTATAATCATTAAGCCCCTTAGGGACAGACCCTCAACCCTTCACCTACCCGTCACACACCTATAAACACGACAGACACCACAGGTTGGATAATATTGGTCACAGCCGCCTTTTATTTATAACACTACAAAGATTTTTAACCGTTTGTCAAAAACGTGCTAGGATCCTTGAAGCTACAAAATCTGGTGACCCAAAAAGTGACCGACCACACTTACTCCCAGCTGCAACCCACAGGCTCATGAGCACCAAAACCCAAAGGGATCATAAACGGATAACCGCTAACCCGGGACTGAAGATTGCTTTACCGTCCGCCCCACAAATCACCAGACCAAAGTACCAACCTCTAGCAGAGGGATCCATGTCCTGAAGTGTCCCCCATACCAATTTAAAGCCAACTTCAAGGACCCCGATGAACATCACTAACCAGTATGACCCAGGACTGAAATGCCCCTCAAAGAACACTATAAGCACAACCATAGAAAATCATATAGGGAGGGCGGGCAGGCGAGACTATGTGCCCTGGGAGCTGGAAAGTGACAAACGCATCCCCAAAGGCCCCTTTTTAAATCACCCGTCCCCACCAACCCTTCCCATTAACCCCTTGTCCCACACACAGTGTCGGCCTCCACCACTGTGCCATCCCAGTGCTCCGGCCTCTCCTGGACAGAAAGGAAACAATGTTGGTTCCTACAGTATGACAGCAAGCAGAGGACTGGAGAGGAAGAGGAGCTGACACATTTCTCCAGCGATACATTCTTTTGTATCAATTTTCATCAAAAAAAAAAACCCCAAACATTTATTGGATTAAACTGAAAACTGAGGCTCGTCCCCTGTGACTTTAGTAAGAACTGAAGACGCAGTCACACACTGGACAAGGAGAAATTGGCGCATTTCTATTTAAATATAAAGAAAAACTAAGTACACCTCCTTTGAATTCTAATCTATGGTTTCAGAGGTCAGGGTATAACAAAAAAACAATTAGGTAAATCGAATCGTAGACGAAGTCATGAGAAATTAAGCCGTGTCATTATTCATTTACCAAAAATTAGAGCGAACAGTGTGTGAAAAATTAAGTACACCCTCACTGCCTCCATAGGAAATAATCAAATGCCTTTAATTACTTGTATCCATCAGCAAGTGTGAGCAGCTCTATAAGAGCAGAAGTTCTGGATGTTTTGCTGGTCTGGAGTATTAAGGAGCGCATTACCACAATGCTCAGAAGGAAAGAAATCAGCGATGATGGGCAGCAATGATGGCTTCTATACAAACTGGAGGCCATGCTACAGTGGAAAACATACAAAGCTCACAATTGTCCCAGGAGAGAAACATCTCAAGAAATTCATCCCACACCATGCAATGCCCAAACAAATTGCAACAAAAACCCCCAAGAGCTACAGCTCAGACTCTAAAGGCCTCTGTTAGAAGGTTATGTGTTTAGATTAACACCAGATTAGATTTTTTAGATTATAACACCGAAACCAGTATAAGGGCTCATACTCACTGGGTGGAAAAAAATGCGTTTTTTTATATACCCATCTATTGCATTAGCGATTACATCATGCCAAAATCGCATCAAATCGCAGCATGCTGCGATTTTTTTCTCACACCAATATCTGATGAGAAAAAAAATCGCAAATGAAAACTGACCCATTGACTAACATTGGTCAGATTTGTATCCGATTTTTTTTCATCTGATTTTCATCCGAATTCGGCTCAAGTGAGTATGAGCCCTAACACCGAAACCAGTATAACATTGTGAGAGTACAATTACAAATCGAGCCCGTCTGCCATGATGCGCCAAGTTGGGTAAAAACCAGCCAGAACATTTCTGGGCAATTACATAACACCAGATGTCCGGCCCGGAGGATGGGGATGATTTGGGTGGATTTTCCTTCCAGGACCTGGGCACCTCGCACATGATGAGTCTTCCATGAACACGTCTGTACAACAAAGTATTCTAGAGGAAAATGTGAGGCCATCTATCCAAAATCTACAGCCCAAGGTCATGTGCAGCAAATCTCCATCAGAACGTCTTACAGAAATCCACTTCTGCACCACACTGATTCATGGGGTGCACTTCATTTTTCACCCACAGCTTCTGCATTTTGCCAGGAGCACACAGGATGGCGGTTATTACCTGGGCTCCTCATGCAGCGGCACTCCACTCTGCATCTGATCCCGAGCCGTGTGTCCTGCCTGCTCCCAGGGAAGCCCACCATGCTCCGGGGGCTCCGTACAAAGCTCTGCAGTTCGGGTGCGCCACCTGAGTCAGCAGGGTCCTACGCGAGTTTTCTATGTGGCCATTGAGCCCCCGCCCCACCCTCATCTCTACCCCGCTGGGTTTATTCAGACCTGACCCCTCAATGCTGAGCAGAGCAAAACTCCAGACCCTCAGCACGGACAGGCGGCACATAAGCACACAGTGCAGATTACACGCGTGTCTGTGCCCCCTCCCATCACCATGCCTGTACAGCCCCCATCTGTATACCGCCACCATGAATCATCAGCGCATTATATACCGGGGCCATGTGAGTAGGAAGCGAAAAAACCACCACTGGTATAGTACTGACAACAATATCACACCGCCACCAGTATGACACCAAAACCAGTACAACACCGAAACCAGTACAACACCAAAACCAGTACAACACCACCACCAGTATGACACCGAAACCAGTACAACACTACCACCAGTATGACACCGAAACCAGTACAACACTGCCACCAGTATGACACCGCAACCAGTAAAACACCGCCACCAGTACAACACCAAAACCAATACACCACCGCCACCAGTATGACACCGAAAACAGTATAACACCAAAACCAGTACACCACCGCCACCACTACACCAAAACCAATACACCACAGCCAACACTACAACACCGCCACCAGTATGACACCGAAACCAGTATAACACCACCACCAGTATAACACCACCACCAGTATGACACCGAAACCAGTACAACACCGCCACCAGTATGACACCGAAACCAGTACAACACCGCCACCAGTATGACACCGAAACCAGTATAACACCGCCACCAGTATGACACCGAAACCAGTACAAAACCGCCACCAGTACGACACCGAAACCAGTATAACACCAAAACCAGTGTAACATCGCCACCAGTATCATACTGACAATTTCACACCACTACTGTCAGGACTGATAACCCCATATGAGCAGGAAAGAAGCAGTTGGTGAGGTTTAGATACAGTAGCTCAGCAGACAGCAGAGTTACTTAAAGCAGTGGGTGTCTATCTAATCCTCTCCTGTGTGATACTGACTGCTGAGCTGTGTATCTAATCCCATCATGTGATACTGTCTGCTGAGCTGTGTATCTAATCCTATCCTGTGTGATACTGACTGCTGAGCCGTGTATCTAATCCTATCCTGTGTGATACTGACTGCTGACCTGTGTATCTAATCCTATCCTGTGTGATACTGACTGCTGACCTGTGTATCTAATCCTATCCTGTGTGATACTGACTGCTGAGCCGTGTATCTAATCCTCTCCTGTGTGATACTGACTGCTGAGCCGTGTATCTAATCCCATCATGTGATACTGTCTGCTGAGCTGTGTATCTAATCCTCTCCTGTGTGATACTGTCTGCTGAGCGTGTATCTAATCCTCTCCTGTGTGATACTGCTGAGCCGTGTATCTAATCCCATCATGTGATACTGTCTGCTGAGCTGTGTATCTAATCCTCTCCTGTGTGATACTGTCTGCTGAGCTGTGTATCTAATCCTCCTGTGTGATACTGACTGCTGAGCCGTGTATCTAATCCCATCATGTGATACTGTCTGCTGAGCTGTGTATCTAATCCTCTCCTGTGTGATACTGTCTGCTGAGCCGTGTATCTAATCCTCTACTGTGTGATACTCCCTGCTGAGCTGTGTATCTAATCCTCTCCTGTGTGATACTGTCTGCTGAGCTGTGTATCTAATCCTCTCCTGTGTGATACTGTCTGCTGAGCTGTGTATCTAATCTCTTCCTGTGTGATACTGACTGCTGAGCCGTGTATCTAATCCCATCATGTGATACTGTCTGCTGAGCTGTGTATCTAATCCTCTCCTGTGTGATACTGTCTGCTGAGCCGTTTATCTAATCCTTCCTGTGTGTTACTGTCTGCTGAGCTGTGTATCTAATCCTATCCTGTGTGATACTGTCTGCTGAGCCGTGTATCTAATCCTATCCTGTGTGATACTGTCCGCTGAGCTGTGTATCTAATCCTCTCCTGTGTGTTACTGTCTGCTGAGCTGTGTATCTAATCCTATCCTGTGTGATACTGTCTGCTGAGCCGTGTATCTAATCCTATCCTGTGTGATACTGACTGCTGAGCTGTGTATCTAATACTCTCCTGTGTGTTACTGTCTGCTGAGCTGTGTATCTAATCCTATCCTGTGTGATACTGTCTGCTGAGCCGTGTATCTAATCCTATCCTGTGTGATACTGTCTGCTGAGCTGTGTATCTAATCCTCTCCTGTGTGATACTGAATGCTGAGCCGTGTATCTAATCCTATCCTGTGTGATACTGTCTGCTGAGCCGTGTATCTAATGCCATCCTGTGTGATACTGTCTGCTGAGCTGTGTATCTAATCCTCTCCTGTGTGATACTGTCTGCTGAGCTGTGTATCTAATCCTCTCCTGTGTGATATTGTCTGCTGAGCCGTGTATCTAATCCTCTCCCGTGTGATACTGTCTGCTGAGCCGTGTATCTAATCCTATCCTCTGTGATACTGACTGCTGAGCCGTGTATCTAATCCTATCCTGTGTGATACTGTCTGCTGAGCTGTGTATCTAATCCTCTCCTGTGTGATACTGTCTGCTGAGCCGTGTATCTAATCCTATCCTGTGTGATACTGACTGCTGAGCTGTGTATCTAATACTCTCCTGTGTGTTACTGTCTGCTGAGCTGTGTATCTAATCCTATCCTGTGTGATACTGCTGCTGAGCGTGTATCTAATCCTATCCTGTGTGATACTGTCTGCTGAGCTGTGTATCTAATCCTCTCCTGTGTGATACTGAATGCTGAGCCGTGTATCTAATCCTATCCTGTGTGATACTGTCTGCTGAGCCGTGTATCTAATGCCATCCTGTGTGATACTGTCTGCTGAGCTGTGTATCTAATCCTCTCCTGTGTGATACTGTCTGCTGAGCTGTGTATCTAATCCTCTCCTGTGTGATATTGTCTGCTGAGCCGTGTATCTAATCCTCTCCCGTGTGATACTGTCTGCTGAGCCGTGTATCTAATCCTATCCTCTGTGATACTGACTGCTGAGCCGTGTATCTAATCCTATCCTGTGTGATACTGTCTGCTGAGCTGTGTATCTAATCCTCTCCTGTGTGATACTGTCTGCTGAGCCGTGTATCTAATCCTATCCTGTGTGATACTGACTGCTGAGCTGTGTATCTAATACTCTCCTGTGTGTTACTGTCTGCTGAGCTGTGTATCTAATCCTATCCTGTGTGATACTGTCTGCTGAGCCGTGTATCTAATCCTATCCTGTGTGATACTGTCTGCTGAGCTGTGTATCTAATCCTCTCCTGTGTGATACTGAATGCTGAGCCGTGTATCTAATCCTATCCTGTGTGATACTGTCTGCTGAGCCGTGTATCTAATGCCATCCTGTGTGATACTGTCTGCTGAGCTGTGTATCTAATCCTCTCCTGTGTGATACTGTCTGCTGAGCTGTGTATCTAATCCTCTCCTGTGTGATATTGTCTGCTGAGCCGTGTATCTAATCCTCTCCCGTGTGATACTGTCTGCTGAGCCGTGTATCTAATCCTATCCTCTGTGATACTGACTGCTGAGCCGTGTATCTAATCCTATCCTGTGTGATACTGTCTGCTGAGCTGTGTATCTAATCCTCTCCTGTGTGATACTGACTGCTGAGCTGTGTATCTAATCCTCTCCTGTGTGTTACTGTCTGCTGAGCTGTGTATCTAATCCTATCCTGTGTGATACTGACTGCTGAGCTGTGTATCTAATCCTATCCTGTGTGATACTGACTGCTGAGCTGTGTATCTAATCCTCTCCTGTGTGTTACTGTCTGCTGAGCTGTGTATCTAATCCTCTCCTGTGTGATACTGAATGCTGAGCCGTGTATCTAATCCCATCATGTGATACTGTCTGCTGAGCTGTGTATCTAATCCTCTCCTGTGTGTTACTGTCTGCTGAGCTGTGTATCTAATCCTCTCCTGTGTGATACTGAATGCTGAGCCGTGTATCTAATCCTCTCCTGTGTGATACTGACTGCTGAGCTGTGTATCTAATCCTTTCCTGTGTG
>JARQOD010003475.1:0-64429 GCA_033576555.1 Oophaga sylvatica | reverse complement strand
TTTTATGTTTTGGTGGAGGAGAGCAGGAAAAAACGGCAATACATTTGGAGAGGTTGGAATCTACTGGATTGCAGTCCCCTGACTAATCCCAAAACAAAAGGCCCGCCTTTGGAGCGTTCCTATTTTGGGTTTCCTAGACCCCTGTCACAGCCTGAGAGGTTAACTAACCTAAAGATAGAAAGGGGAAAAGCTATCTCCCCCGGAGCTTTTTCCCCAAAAAACAAGGAACCCCCCCAAACAGGGAATGGCGGTTAGAAAAAAAATAAAAAAATGACACAGAAAAAAAATTTTGTATGAGAAAAAGTTTGGACCCCAACCCTCCCTAGACAGAAAAGGTGGGAAGGATATTATGCCCCCCAAAAAAAAAACCCTAAAAAAACCCAACGTACTAATTGCAAAAACCCCTGAGATAAAAACGCCCTTACCCCCTAAATTAGTTTCTGGTGAAAACAAAACTAAGCCGCAGCCACTAAAAAAAACGGGAAAAAGGCCCAAATTTAAACAAAAAAACAGGGGCCCTCCAGGGGGAACCGAGAGGACCCCAACCCCCCCGGGGGGGGGAAAACCTGGCCAACCTCATAAAAATGCAGAAAAATATGAAAGGGGGGAAAGCAAAAAAAAAAAAAAACAGAAAATATTTATCTGAGAGGAGGAGAAGGGGGGCAAGACTCAGAAAGGGCTTCCAAGTAAAACCAGGAAAAAACTTTTGGAAAAAGAACAATTGATCCCCGGGCCCAACCTTTGGGGGGGGGGGAAACCCCCCTTATATCCAGCCGGGGTCTGTGATTTTCTGTTTCCCAATCCTCATTGAATGGTTCAGAAATGTTTGAAAACCCCCAGGGGGAGCTTCTGCTCAGAATTCTTTTTTAAAACATTCACAAAAATTTTTCTGTTGACGGGGTTTGAGCGTTTTTTTTCCCCGATTAAAGAAGTATCGGTCGGAATGGGTATCGCCGATCCCAAAAAGTATCGGCGATCCCCGATTCGCCCCCGGGAAAAATCCAATGCAAGTCTAGGGGACAAAAATTATCGAACAAAAAAAACCCCCTTTTTTTCCCTTTGAAAAACATAGTTTTTAAAAACACTAGAATAAATATATATTTATATATACTTTTCACTGTCTTTTGGACTTAATATTTTATATATTTATTAATATATTTATAGTTTATAATTTTCCTAGAAAAATTAGCCTGATTCAATTCCCGGGAAATGCCGGCTTTTGTAAAAATTACAGAAGCCCCCAAAATGAAATAAAACCAGGGTTTTCATAGATTTAAAACCCTTTTTTTTTCATGTAGTTTGATATCTGTTTTCACAATTAATGAGTGATGTGTGAAAAATTTTTACACCTGTGGGGGTTAATTAAAGGTGTAAATTCGTTTTAAAAAAAAGGACTTTTTTGTAGGGGAATTTTAAACCTTTTAATTTAAACCCCCTAAGATAAAAAAATTTTGCACAATCACTCATGAAATTTTTTTAGTGAAAACAATATATCAAACAACTTAAAATGACAGGGTTTAAACTCTATGTAAACCATGTGTCATTTCATGTCGGGTTCTGCATTTTCACAAAAGCCGGCAATTGAATTAGTGGCTATTATACTATGTAGAAGTGTATGAACTATAAATATAAATATATATATATATATGTGTCACAAATTCAATACATGTATATATATATATATATATATAATATATATTATATATATATGAGGTGTAAAATTGTTGAAAAAAAATGCGTGGGCCCCGCCCTATTTTCTCAACCAGACAGACAAAGCCAGCGAGTGGGGGAAGATAATAATAGCCCAGAGAGGGACCATTATGTTTGCCCCCCCCCTGGCTACTAACATCTGCCCCCAGACACCCAGAAAAGACAAATTTATAATTAGATTCGCCCTTTCTGGCACTTTGCCCGTCTATTCCCATTGCCCTGTAGCGGTGGCGAATGGGTTAATAAGGGGTTAAAGCCACCTTGCTATTGAAAGGTGACCTTAAGCCAGGTTAATAATTGAGAGCTGTCAATTAGACAACTATCAATTATTAATCCTATTGCATGAAATAAAAATAAAACACACACACTTTAATTAAAAATCATTTTAATGAAATAAAGACACATGTTTTTGACCATCTTTTATTTTACTGCAAAAACCATTTCCTGTAATAAAAATAAAATAAAAAAGCAAAATTATTCTTACCTATCCCATGCACAGTCAGGTCCCACGGTGTAATCCATCAGAAAGGGTTAATGTTTACTGCAGGGACCGCAGCTAATGCTGCAGCATCACAGTAAACCCCCGAATGAATGAGCTTCTCTCCTGGCTGACAGGAGAGGAAGTGGAAAGCTTAATTGATTGCTTTCCACTTTCACTTCAGGTCAGTCAGGGACACCATCAGTGACGTCAGAGGGAACTAATTAACAAAAATAGGGGATCCCCTCGAAAAAAAATGGCGTGGGGTCCCCCCTATTTTGTTAACCAGCCTGATGAAGCAGACTGCTGAGGCCTGGATTTTCAGGCTGTTAAGGAGCCAAGTCCATGAACCTTGCCAGCCTGATAATACCAGGCCACAGCAGTCTGCTTATCTTGGCTGGTTAACAAAAATAGGGGATCCCCTCGAAAAAAAATGGCGTGGGGTCCCCCCTATTTTTGTTAACCAGCCTGATGAAGCAGACTGCTGAGGCCTGGATTTTCAGGCTGTTTAAGGAGCCAAGATCCATGAACCTTGCCAGCCTGATAATACCAGGCCACAGCAGTCTGCTTATCTTGGCTGGTTAACAAAAATAGGGGATCCCCTCGAAAAAAAATGGCGTGGGTCCCCCCTATTTTTGTTTACCAGCCTGATAAAGCAGACTACTGAGGCCTGGATTTTCAGGCTGTTAGGAGCCAAGATCCATGAACCTTGCCAGCCTGATAATACCAGGCCACAGCAGTCTGCTTATCTTGGCTGGTTAATAAAAATAGGGGATCCCCTCGAAAAAAAAAGGGCGTGGGGTCCCCCCTATTTTTGTTAACCAGCCAGATGAAGCTGACTGCTGAGGCCTGGTTTTTCAGGCTGGTAAGGATCCAATATCCATGGACCTTGCAAGCCTGATAATACCAGGCCACAGCAGTCTGCTTAGCTTGGCTGGTTAACAAAAATAGGGGATCCCCTCGAAAAAAAAATGGCGTAGGGATCCCCCTATTTTTGTTAACCAGCCAAATAAAATGCAGACTGCTGCGGCCTGGTATTAAAAGACTGTCAAGGCCCATGGATTTTGGCCCTCAACAGCCTAAAAATACCAGGCATCAGCAGCCCCACATTTGGCGCATCAAAAGATGTGACAATTGTGGCACTTTACCCGGATCTTCCCACTTGCCCTGTAGCGGTGGCAAGCGGGGTAATAAGGGGTTAATGTCACCGTTGATTGCACGGTGACAATAAGCCCGGTTAATAATGGAGAGGCGTCAATAAGACACCGATCCATTATTAATCCCAAAGTTTTTAAATGTTTAAAAAAAAGACACAGCAAGAAAAAAGTCTTTTAATGAAATAAAAGAGACAACACAGTTTTCATTTCTTTTATTTCACTCTCATTCCTGCGACGCCATCGATCTGTAAAAAAAGAAAAAAAAAAAAACACAGTATACCACCTGTCCGACGCAGTCCATAGTAACGAGTGTCCCACGACATCCAGCTCTGCTACATCGGAATGTCAGGCAGAGCCTGTCATCCCGACGCAGCACAGCTGCTTACCAACTTCCCCGGTGGTGACGTCATTGGACTGCTTTACGGCCGCGATTACCCGGCAGCACGTGCAGTTATCGCGAGAAACTGCACGTGACCGCCAGGGAGAAGATGATGGCGGCCATCAAGCGTCCAGGACATGACCGCCGGAGACCTTCTGCCAGGTAAGTGCCGCTGACTCCTGACAGACCCGACCGACGGACACTGACAGTGACAGGAACATTCCGAATCCGGTATCCGATATGACGAAAATATCGGAACAATCGGAATTCCGATACAGCAAATATCGGCCGATACCCGATATTTGCAGCATCGGAATGCTCAACACTAGTCTAGACAGATTGGGCCCCAACGTTTGCTCATTCTATTTTCTGTCTGTGTCCGTGCTATCTTCTTGTCTAACCGCCATTATATGTTTGGGGGCTTCCTATTTTCTTTGGGGATCTGCTCCGGTGCAGATAGCTTTCATCTTTCTGCCTTTAGGTGTAGTTATCTCTCAGGCTGTGACGAGGCGTCTAGGATCAACGTAGGAACGCTCCACGGCTACCTCTAGTTGTGTGGTTAGTTCAGGTTACTGCAATCCAATAGGTTCCAGCCTCTCTGGTGTATTACCGTTTTTGCTTTTCTCCTCAGCTACCTAAACATAACACATGAGGCTTTGCAATCTTATATCAAAGAGTCATTGGAGAAAGGTCATATTAGACCGTCCTCTTCACCTTTAGGTGCCGGCTTTTTCTTTGTGGCCAAAAAGGATGGTTCATTGAAGCCTTGTATTGCTATCATCTCCTTAATAAGGTCACTGTTAAATATCAGTGTCCGTTACCCCTGATTTCCGATTTGTTCTCCAGAGTGAAAGGTGCTAGTTGGTTAACAAGCTTGACCTTAGGGGGGGCGTGTAATCTTATTCGCATTAAGCACGGAGATGAATGGAAGACGGCGTTTAATACTCCTGAGGTGCATTTTGAGTACCTAGTGATGCCCTTTGGGCTCACTAATGCCCCCTTCCGTCTTCCAGTCTTTCATGAACAATATTTTCCGGGATTTTGTGGACAAGTTTTGATCGTTTATTTGGACGATATTTTGATTTTTTCCAATGACTGGGATTCTCATGTGGAACATGTTCGGGTGGTATTCCAGATTTTGAGAGAAAATGCGTTGTATGTTAAGGGATCCAAATGTCTCTTTGGCGTACAGAAGTTTTCATTTTTGGGATTCATTTTATCTCCGTCTGCCATTGAAATGGACCTGGTCAAGGTTCAGGCCATTTGTGATTGGGTTCAGCCCAATTCCTTGAAGTCTCTTCAGAGATTTTTGGGTTTAGCTAATTTTTACCTTAAATTTATAAGTAATTTCTCTGGTATTGTGAAGCCACTGACTGATTTGACCAAAAAGGGTTCCGATGTAGTGAATTGGTCTCCAGAGGCATTTTCGGCATTTCAGGAGCTTAAGCAGAGATTCACTTCTGCTCCTGTTCTGCAGCAACCTGATGTTTCTCTACCATTTCAGGTGGAGATAGATGCTTCTGAGATTGGTGCAGGAGCCGTTTTGTCCCAAAGAGATCCTGTAACCTATAAGATTAACCCTTGTGCCTTCTACTCACAAAAATTTTCCCCAGCCGAACGTAATTATGATGTGGGGAATCGGGAATTTTTGTCTATGAAGTGGGCTTTTGAAGAGTGGAGACATTGGTTGGAGGGAGCCAAACATCAAGTTGTGGTCCTCACTGACTGCAAGAACCTGATCTATCTCAAATCTGCCAAGCCACTAAATCCTAGACAGGCCAGGTGGGCCTTGTTTTTCACGCGTTTTAATTTTGTGGTCTCATTTCTCCCGGGCACTAAGATTTTAAGGTGGTTGCCCTCTCTAGGAGTTTCTTTGCGGATTCTCCTGATGTGACTGAGCCAACCGCCATTCTGAAGGAGGGTATGGTTCTTTCCGCTATATGCCCGATCTGAGACTAGGAATTTCAGGGGGATAAACCTGAACGTTGCCCTGTGGGGAAATTGTTTGTCCCAGACCAATGGAGGAAGAAAATAATGTCTGAAATTCATTGCTCCGCGTTGGCTGGGCATCCCGGTATTTTTGGTACCAGAGATTTGGTGAGTCGGTCCTTTTGGTGGCCTACTTTATCTCGTGATGTCAGGAATTTTGTGCAGTCCTGTGGGACTTGTTCTCGGTCCAAACCCTGCTCTCGCTCTAGTGGATTGTTAATGCCACTGCCTGTGCCCAAGAGGCCATGGACCCATATCTCTATGGATTTTATTTCCGACCTCCCTGTCTCTCAGAGAATGACTATTATCTGGGTGATCTGTGATAGATTTTCCAAGATGATCCATCTTGTGCCACTGCCGAAGTTGCCATCCTCTTCCGAGTTGGTGCCCTTGTTTTTTCAGCAGGTGGTCCGTTTGCACGGCATTCCGGAGAACATTGTGTCTGACAGAGGAGTCCAATTGTTTCCGTTTTGGAGAGCCTTTTGTTCTAAACTGGGAATTCAGTTGTCTTTCTCCTCTGCGTTTCACCCTCAGACCAATGGGCAGGGCTGAGAGAACAAACCAGACTTTGGAAACTTATTTGAGATGTTTTGTGTCTGCTGATCAAGATGACTGGGTCTCTTTTTTGCCCTTGGCTGAATTCGCTCTAAATAATAGGGCCAGTTCTGCCACTTTGATGTCCCCTTTTTTCTGCAATTTCGGGTTTCATCCACAGCTTTCTTTGGGGCAGGTGGAGGCTTCTGTCTGTCCGGTGTTAACTCTATGGTAGAGAGAATGCAGCAGATTTGGGATCAAGTAGTGGATAAGTTGTCTCTCTCTCAGGAGAGGGCCCAGCGGTTTGCCAACCGGCATAGGACTTTAAAGTGGGTGACATGGTTCGCTTGTCCTCAAAAAATATCCCTATGAAGGTCGCGTCTCAAAAATTTAAGCCAGGGTTCATTGGACTCTTATAAGATCTTGGAAATCCTTAATCCCTTTTCTTTCCTTTGACTCTTCCAGGGACGTTTAAGATTCACAACGTCTTCCATAAATCTTTATTGAAAAGGTTTGTTGAGCCAGTGGTTCCTATGGCTACGCCCCCTGAGCCTGTTTTGGTTGAGGGCAATCTGGAGTATGAAGTGGAGAAGATATTGGATTCTTGTCTGTCTAGATGGAGACTCCAGTACTTGGTCAAGTGGAAAGGTTATGGTCAGGAGGACAATTCTTGTGTGTTTGCTTCTGACATTCATGCTGAGAGATTGGTTTGCGCCTCCACCGGCTCACCCTGATCGGCCTGGTGCCGCAAGTGAGGGTTCGGTGACCCCTCCTCAAGGGGGGGGTACTGTTGTGAACGCCTTGGATCTGAATTCTGAGTCTGGGCTCCCTCTGGTGGCTGCTGATTGTAGTGAAGCTGATTTTGCTGGCAGAGGTCCATCAGCTGGGGACGATTGGCAATCAGGTAGCTCTGACTGGGGAGATATAAGGAAGTAACTTTCCCATGATCCTCGCCGGTTATTTGTTGTTCTTCCTGGTCTCATTTGGAAGTCAGCTTGCTTTCTTCTGTCTCCTGCAACCTTCAGATAAGATGTTTTCTGCTTGTTTTCGTGGCTTTTGTTTTCCTTTTGTTTTTCTGCCCTTGTGAGTGAGGTCAGTCAGGTTCCCGTCTGGGGCCTGCGCTGGTCTCTGTTTCTCAGTTACCACTGTTTATTTGTTCAGTCACTGTTTTCAGTAGCTGCTGTTAGCTACCTGTTCATACCAGAGTTCTGATCTAACGGGGGAGAGATCGTGTGGTCTCAGTATTTTTGGAAATCAGAAGTGTTGGAATTTTTCCTAGGGTTTTTTGCGGATTGCAGACAGTTTTTTTTCCTTTACTATCCTATCTAGATAGTTTTGGGCCCCAGCGTTTGCTTACTCTATTTTCTGCCTGCGTTAGTATTTCATCTTGTCTCACCGCCAATATATGTGTGGGGGCTACCTATTCCTTTGGGGCGCTACTCCGGGCAGTTAGCTTTCCCCTTTCTATCTTTAGGCTTAGTTAACTCTCCGGCTGTGTCGAAGCGTCTAGGTCATCGTAGGTACGTCCCAAGGCTACTTCTAGTTGTTTGGTTAGTTTAGGGGTCTGCAATCCGCTAGTTACCAACCTCTCTGGGTGACAGGCTGCCTTGGCTATTTTGCTACTGTCCTCCTCGGCTACCGAATCATAACACTGAGCGGGTTCAAGCCTATGCAGAACAGCAATGGGGACAGTGCATCACCTTGGTATATGCCGCATTTGATGGATACTTGTGCTAGTTGTCTTGAGTTGACTTCTAATGTTATTCTCCATAGCCCTATTGAGTTTCTGAGGAAGGTTCTGAATTTCCTGTTGACATTGTAGAGAGCCAAGCATTCACAGATCCATGTGTGTGGCATTGAGTTATAGGCTTTTCTGTAGTCAATCCAGGCTGTGCTGACCTTGGTGTGTCCGGATCTTGAGTCTTGAGCGACTGCTCTATCTTAGAGCCTCTGGTGTCGGTCCCGATGCCTTTCTGAGCTGGATTCATGTACTGGTTCATATGGTTCTGTAGCTTGGTGGCTATGATGCCTGACAGGAGATTCCATGTTGTTGTAAGGCAGGTTATTGGGCGGTAGTTGGATGGAACTGATCCTTTATGAGGATCCTTCAAGATCAGCACTGTTCTACCTTGTGTTAGCCAAGCTGGCTGGTGGCCTTCTTCTAGCACTTGGTTCATCTGTTTTGCCATGCGTTCATGTACCGCTGTTAATTTCTTCAGCCAGTAGATGTGGATCATATCTGGACCAGGTGCTGTCCAGCTCTTCATGTTCTTGACCCACTGTTGGATGTCTGCTTCTGTAATGGTGATGGTTCTTGCTCTAGGTGGGTGCTGTGTTTCATTCTCAGATCTTGCAGCCACATTGCACTGGTTTTGTGTGTTTTTTCCTTCTCCCATATGTCCCTCCAGTATTGTTCAGTCTCTGCTATTGGTTGAATTGCTGTCTTTGTGCTGTTACTCTGTAGTTGGGAGTACACTTTGGATGGTTCTTTGGAGAACAGGGCATTTATCTTCTTGGCCTCAGCTTCTCTAGTGTATCTCCCTAGTCTTGCAGCGACTGCTGAGAGCCTTTGTTTTGCAGTCTCTAGGGCTTCAGTTGGTGATAGGTGTTCTGATTTTGTAACTGAGGAGGACAGGAGCAAAACAGCAAGGCAGGCGAACACCTGAGAGGTTGGAAACTAATGGGTTGCAGATCCCTAAACTAACCGCACAACTCAAAGCAGCCGTGGAGCGTACCTATAATGGTCCTAGACGCCTCGGCACAGCCGGAGAGCTAGCTACATCTAAAGATAGAAACAGGAAAGCTAACTGCCCCGGAGTAGAGCCCCAAAGGAATAGGCAGCCCCCAAACATATAATGGTGGTTAGACAAGACGAAACACAAACACAGGCAGAAAATAGAGTGAGCAAACGCTGGGGCCAAACACTGCCTAAGGCTGTGTTTCCACGGTCAGGATTCCTTCAGTAAATGCTGCGTGTTTGACGCTGTGCGCTGGCGCAGCGTCAAACACGCAGCGTCCAGATGTTACAGCATAGTGGAGGGGATTTCAAGAAATCCCGTCTCCACTATGCGTAAAAACACGCAGGCGGCAGACCTGCGTTAACGGACATGTGGAACGTCTTTTCAGATCGCAGCATGTCCTTTTCCCTTGCGGTGACGCTCCGTCGCCGCAAGGGAAATAACACAGGTCTTTCTAGCGCTGCGGTGATTCCGGATGTGTTCAATGAGCACATCCAGATTCACCGCGCGTTCACAAGGGGGAGGGGCTTTGGGCAGAGCGGACTTTCCATTCCGTCCAAAGCGCTGTGGTTCCGGACCGTGGAACCACAGCCTAAATAGGACAGGACAGAATACTATCTGCAACCCAGCAAAACACTAGCAAAACTTCCAACACTTCTGATTTCAAAAATGCTGAGATCACACGATCTCGCCACCCACTAAATCAGATCTCAGTGTGAACAAGGCTAACCCGCAGCCACTCAAAAAGAAGGTAAAGAGCAATTGAACAAATAACAGTGGCTACTGAAAAACAGAGAGTAGCACAGGCCCCAGGAGGGGACCCGGCTAACCTCCACAAAGTTGCAGACAAAAATGGAAATAGCAAACACAATAGAAACAAGCAGAAAATATCTTATCTGAAGGTAGCAGACGAAGGCAAGACACCAGCAGAATTCCAAATGAACCAGGAAACAACAATTGATCACCGGTGAGGATCATGGGAAGGCAGCTCCCTTATATCAGCCCAGTCAGTGACTCCTGATTGCCAGTCGTCACTGGCAGGTGAGGAGGCCCTGTCTGTAATGTATGTAGTACAGTTCATATAGCGTCTTGTGCTTGGGTGCGATGAAAATACATGAGACACAGGTTTGATATAGAAGGTCTTGTATTACTTCATACAAGTGGCAAAAATAGTCACACAGTTTGCAGATACAGAAGCAGGAGACATAGCAGGCCAGAGTAACTTAAGCTCAGCAATAACTCTCCACAACAGGTTCAGGATCTTCTTCTCTGTTACCGTAAGTCCATGCAAACGTGGATCTTTCAAAGAGCAGGGTTCCAGAGTCCACAAGTGTTCAGAGTTCCTCAGTAGGAATAGCTGGAGTACATAGTCCAAGGCTTCCAGGAGTCAGGTCACAGGTTCACTGCAGGCTAGATTCTGAAGCACTGATTGCTCAGCTGTGGCTGCTTAAGAAGCAAGAGGGAGAGAATCAGGGCGGGAACATGAAAGCTGAAAACTCCATATTGACTGAGGGCAAGATAGCTGCAGCAAGACAGAAAGCAAAATGGCTGACGGAAAACTGAGTTTCAAGAACATGTACAAAGAACCTTACATTACTCCCCCTTAGGGACAACCTCCGGATGGCCTCAGACCAGGCTTGTCTGGGTACCTCTGATGAAACTGGCGGAGCAAATGAGGAGCATTAACGTTATTGACTGGTTCCCATGAGTTGTCCTCCACTGGGTAGCCCTGCCATTTAATCAAATATTGTAACTGATTTCTGTATAACCTGGAATCTAGAATTCTTTCCACCACAAATTCTTCCTGACCATCGACTAGCACTGGGTCAGGGCAAGGAGAAGAACGTCCAGGAAACGTATTGGGTGTTGCAGCCTTTAGTAGGGATACATGAAAGACAGGGTGGATTCTCATAGTTCTAGGCAGTTGAAGACGACAAGCAACGGCACTTATAATTTTACTGATTTTATAGGGTCCAATGTACTTATGTCCCAACTTAGACGATGGAATCCTTAACTTAAGATTTCTGGTTGACAGCCAGACCAGGTCTCCTACCTTGAAAGCTGGTGCAGGTTTACGAAATTTATCTGCTGCTTTCTTGTACCTTTCCTGAGCCAATTCCAGATTCTCCTTTAGAAGATCCATATTCTTCTGTAAAGACGTGATTCTTTCGGCCACTGCTGGTAAAGGCGTTTCTATGGGAAATCGTGGAAGAATGTTAGGATGATAACCTAGATTGGAGTAAAAAGGAGACTGCTTAGTGGAGGCACTCTGAGAGTTGTTATAAGAGAACTCAGCCAATGGAAGTAGATCCACCCAATCATCCTGTAGGTGGCAGATAAAGCAGCGGAGATACTGCTCCAGAGTTTGATTGGTTCGTTCGGTCTGTCCATTAGTCTGGGGATGAAAAGCAGAAGAAATGTTTACTTTAATGTCCAATGCTGCACAGAAATTTTGCCAAAACCTTGAAGTGAATTGCACCCCTCGATCCGAAATAACCTCATCCGGTACTCCATGTAAGCGAAACACATCTTTAATCATCAAATCTGATGTCTGTTTTGCAGTGGGTAAGCCGACACAAGGAATAAAATGAGCTGCCTTTGTTAAACGATCAACCACCACTAGAATGGTGTTTTTCCCTTGAGAGGTTGGTAACTCCACAATGAAGTCCATAGAAATGGATCCCCACGGGCGGGATGGGGTGGGAAGAGGTTGTAACAGACCAGTTGGTGAGGAGCGAGGTGTTTTGCATCTTGCACAGACTTCACATGAAGTGACATAGTTTAAAACATCCTTCCTGCAAATGGGCCACCAAAAGAAACGAGAAAGAAATTCCTGTGTCTTTAGAATTCCTCTATGCCCAGCTATCTTGGAATCGTGAATGAGTTGCAATACTCTCAATCTGACTGTTTCAGGAATATACAGACGTTGTCCCAGAATCCACACACCATTCTTAAAGACAAGACTTACGTCCCTTGGGGGTTGTGCCAACAAGGAATCCGCATGGTATGCTTCCTTGATGTCCTTAAGTAGGTCTTGATTATGAATCACTCCCAGGAATCTAGAGTCAGGAAGAATAGTCTTAGGAAGAGCAAGTGGACGGGTCTCTGCTGAATGAATCCTAGAGAGTGCATCAGCCTTTCCATTGCGCGATCCTGGTCTATAAGAAATGACAAAATTAAATTGGTTTAAGAAAAGATTCCAGCGAGCCTGGCGAGGAGTCAGGCACTTAGCCGACCTGATAAATTCAAGGTTACGATGGTCTGTCAGGACGACTATTTGCTGTGCAGCTCCCTGAAGAAGGTGTCTCCATTCTTTGAAGGCGGCAATAATGGCCAACAACTCTCTATTGCCCACATCGTAGTTCCTCTCAGCCGAAGACAACTGCTGGGAAAAGAAGGCACAGGGATGCAAGACATTCTTCTCACCTGTTCTCTGAGAGAGTATAGCTCCAACGGCACAATCTGAAGCATCCACCTCTATTATGAAGGCAAGTTCGGGGTTGGGATGTACCAAGATAGGTGCGGTGGTAAATTTATCTTTTAGACGAGAAAATGCTTCCTGGGCTTGGGGAGTCCAGGAGAACCTAGACTCTTTCCGGGTAAGTTGGGTGATAGGTGACACTACCTCAGAGAAATTCCTAATGAAACGTCTATAGAAATTGGCAAACCCGATGAAGCGCTGCACCTCCTTCACATTTCTAGGACTTGGCCAATCCTTGATGGCTTGGGTCTTACTTCCATCCATACTAATTCCTTGTGTAGACAGTACATACCCCAGAAATTGAATTTCGGTCCTATGGAATTCACACTTTTCAAGTTTGATGTAAAGATGGTTTTGTCTTAGACGTTCCAAGACCATTCTCACATATCCATGATGTTCCTCTGTGGAGTTAGAAAAAATTAGAATATCATCCAAATAAATCACCACGAATGTATCTAGGAGATCCCTGAAGATGTCATTCACCAAGTGTTGGAAAGTGGCTGGGGCGGGTACTCAGACCAAAAGGCATAACTAGATATTCAAAGTGTCCATAGCGTGACCTGAATGCAGTCTTCCAGGGACTGACATGGTTCCTTTAGGAACAGAGCAAGCTGAAACTTCTGGACTCATCTGTTTCTCTGGAAAGTGTAATTCCTTGGTCTCCCAGTTAATGGTAGGGTTCTGAGCCTGCAGCCATGGTAGCCCTAGAATAATGGGAAAGTGGGGAGAAGAGATAAGCATAAAGGACAGTTTCTCTTGATGATCTTTACCCATAAGGACCCTCAAAGGCTCCGTTTCCTGATCCACTGGTCCAGAGGTCAGCAGGGAGCCATCCACAGTTTCCATCTGTACTGGAGTAGCCTTCTTCACTGAACGTATCCCCTGTTTCAGAGCAAAGGAGACATCCATAAAATTCCCACTTGCCCCTGAGTCGATCATAGCAGAGCTAGACACCAGACTGAGTTAACCCAGAGTTTGATGGAAAGGAAGCAATGAGAATTGTTTTTCCTACAACTCAGCTGGGACACCGCTGAGGAAACTTGAAAAATTGCAGCGTTTACACAGTCATCGTCCTCAGAAGTAACGGAGTTTAAGTCCGAGAAATCAAGATCTGTTGCTGCAGATCTCTCTGGAGCCTGAGGCTCGGACCTGACAGATCTCCTCTCGCAACACTCACAGTGAATGAGTGCTGCAGTAGTCTTACGAGAACGGCTGGGGCAGTTTATAATGAAGTGCCCTGACTTACCACAATAGAAACATAGATTTTCCTTAAAACGATGTTCCTTGCGTGCATCACTAACCCGTCTTTGTAAAGAGTCTACCTGCATGGGTTCAGGTTCAGGTTCCCGTGTGATCCTACTCAAAGGTTCCTTAGCTGGGGAGGAAGGTAGGAAAAGGTTAGTGCGATTGCTTTCGAACCATCTCTCTTGCCTGCGTTCAGTCAGGCGAGCATCAATACGGATGCAGTAATTAATAAAGTCACCTAACGCAGTGGGAGGGTCGGCACGAGCAAGTTCATCCTTAATTAGTGGAGACAAACCCCTTTCGAAAAATAGATTTTTTGGCGGAACTGTCCCAGGAGGTATCAAGGGCCATCTCCTGAAATCCAAGGCATATTCGGCTACCGAGTGCTTACCTTGGCGCAAAGTTAACATGGCTGCTTCAGCTGTTGCACTCGATTGGGGTCATCAAACACCTGCCCCATGGCTGAAATGAAAGCATCAAGATGATCCAAACATTCATCCTCAGTCTCAATCAGAGGGTTTGCCCACATCAAAGCCTTGTTGGTAAGTAACATAATTATAGTAAGCACTTTAGATCGTTCAGTGGGAAATTGTGAAGCATGTGCAGAAAAAAACAGATTGCATTGGTTAATAAATCCCCTGAATTTTTCACGTTCACCGCCAAAACGAAAAGTGGGCAACTTGGGAATCCCAGAACTTGGGGCTACGGCAGGAGCCTGGACTCGCTCCTCTAGAACCTCAATCCTGGCTCGCAAATCCTGGGCAGTCTGTCCAAACACTTGCAAATTGTGATTAGTGAGGTCCTGTAGGTTTGTAAAACGGGTTTTTATAGTCTGTAAATCTGCAAGGATATTATCAGTCACTCCGCAAAGTTCCTTTATGCGGGCCTCCATTTTCCAGATCTTTTAAGACAGGAGTACTGGAAGGAGAGGAGAAAGAAAAAAAAAAAACCATAGTGTTTACCTGTGGTAACACTGCAGAGAGAAAAAAAAAATTAAGGGAACTGCTCACCTGGAATGGTTGTGAGAAGTCACAACCACTATCATCACAGAAAGTTCAACCGGACATCTGATATCCACAGTTACAGCAGACACAAAAGAGGGAAGAGAAAAAAAAAACAATAGTGTTTACCTGTGGTAACACTGCAGAAGAAAAAAAACTTAAGGGAATTGCTCACCTGGAATGGTTGTGAGAAGTCACAACCACTGTCATCACAGAAAGTACAACTGGACGTCCGATATCCACAGTTACAGCAGACACAGCCTTCCCAGACCCAGCAGATACTAACGTTTTGGCTTCAGAATCTTGTAATGTATGTAGTACAGTTCATATAGCGTCTTGTGCTTGGGTGCGATGAAAATACATGAGACACAGGTTTGATATAGAAGGTCTTGTATTACTTCATACAAGTGGCAAAAATAGTCACACAGTTTGCAGATACAGAAGCAGGAGACACAGCAGGCCAGAGTAACTTAAGCTCAGCAATCACTCTCCACAACAGGTTCAGGATCTTCTTCTCTGTTACCGTAAGTCCATGCAAACGTGGATCTTTCAAAGAGCAGGGTTCCAGAGTCCACAAGTGTTCAGAGTTCCTCAGTAGGAATAGCTGGAGTACATAGTCCAAGGCTTCCAGGAGTCAGGTCACAGGTTCACTGCAGGCTAGATTCTGAAGCACTGATTGCTCAGCTGTGGCTGCTTAAGAAGCAAGAGGGAGAGAATCAGGGCGGGAACATGAAAGCTGAAAACTCCATATTGACTGAGGGCAAGATAGCTGCAGCAAGACAGAAAGCAAAATGGCTGACGGAAAACTGAGTTTCAAGAACATGTACAAAGAACCTTACACTGTCATTCGATACAGCCTCAGTACCGTCAGCAACCACCAGAGGGGGCCTCAGCTCAGAACTTGTCTCCAACACATTCACAACAGATAGGCCTTTGTACTTGTCCAGCTTGGTTTTATTCTTGATCTTTACACCCTTCTGTATTTCTGTTAGTGGGCTGACTTACCTTCTTGTCACCTTGATTTTTGTCTCCAGCCTTCTTTTCCAAGGGGGGCACATACTTCTGTTGTTCTTGCTGGTTGTATGCCAAGCATTTCCATGATTGCTGAAGCAGTAGCATAGATCAGTTTATTAGTTTGCGTTATGGTGGTGGTAGGTATTGATGCAAGTGCTCTATTGGCATCTTCTTGCATACTGTCTGGTGGTGTTTATTTGCTGGGTCTTGGCAGTCGATCTCTGGTATTAGTGGCATTTAGTTTATCTAAGATCCTCTATTTCAGGCCAGCTGCAGTGCTCTCTAGTTGCAGGACTGGATCAGGATTTTCAGGGGGTCGCACATGTTGTTCTTCCAGGTCTTCGTGTGGGGTAGATCTGCAGTGCAGTTGATCCATCTCAAGTTGTGATAATAGCTTTCTCTTTATGATATTGAAACGTTGGGTGACTAGTTGTTTCTCAGTCAGTGGACATGTAGGTCTTGTATCCATCCAGGGTTTCCTCATACACTTCATATATCCTCTCTCATTTGGTCTGCTGTTATAGTAGCATTTCATCAGATCCAGGTTCTCTTGCTTTGTTCATATATGGTTTGTTCCAGTAGCCCATTTATCATCAGATTGTCCTGGTTCCTCGACATCTGACGCGGACCTTGTTAATCCGGGCGACGTCCGAGCCGGCATGACTCTCTTTGCTCGTGACACTCTCATGTTTATTGAGGTAGGCACTATAGTGTTAGTAGTCTCGAGCCGGCATGACTCTCTTTGCTCGTGACACTCTCATGTTTATTGAGGTAGGCACTATAGTGTTAGTAGTCTTGCCCAAGGACCACTACTGGTATATTATTTCTAACAGGGCAGAGCCAGGATACGAACCCCAGACTCCCACGTTGGTGGTTGTGGTTATATATACTGTATATATGTATATAATAAGAGCAGATACTGAGAACTACACCATGTATACAGGACAGAAGAATACACAGCATACACAGCTCTACAATATATACTGTATTATGGAACATAGAGTGGAGTGGAGCTGTGTATATAGTACATAGTGTAGAGATGTGCCAGTGTATATAGTGTGGATTCCACACTATATACTGTATACACAGCAACATACTAAACATCTGTACATTATATATATAAAAATATATATATATATATATTTTATACATATATATATATATATTTATATATATATTGTGAGACAGTGAAGGAATATGTGGTGAATGAGGTGTATATTTCACCTAAGTACCTTGCTGACTGGTATGAGCGAAATGTGTGGCTTTGTAAACCTGGTGGTAAAGAAAGGTCACTACACTGCCATTCAGTACACGCTTGCAGCTCAGACCTGAATCCACTCAGGTGTTGATTAGGAAGCCAGAAGTAGGTGCTTGGGAGCACAGTCAGGGAGCTCATTCAGTCTGGACAAGGGGTCTAGGCACAGAAGGTGTCTCCAAGAGTGTGGGAGCTGTCTTTAGCCCGGACACAGGGAGGTGTCCTGGCACAAGGAAGCAGTCTCTAAGAGTGTGAGCTATCTCAGTCTGGGTGCAGGAAGTACCCGGACACAGGAGTAGTCGCAGTGAGAATCCGTGCGAATAGCGACTGAATAGGAGGTGACCTATCTCAAGTCTGGACATTGGAGTTGCCTTCGGACATAAAGAGGAGTGTCTGTGAAACTCCATACTGGTAACATATGTGATATGTGTTGTTTTGGGCACAGACTGGTAGAGTCTGGGTCCCGGATAGAGAGGGCCATCTATCTAAGTGTAATTTAGTGGCTAGACAAGCCCAGGTTTTCTGTTTATGATTTGTTTTTATCTGTGTGCTGTGGACTTTAATAAAACTGGTTGCGGCCAGTTTTCACCAAACTGCTGTCTGAATGAACTGTTTCCGTGCCATTCTGTCTACCCAGACAGCGATCCTAGAGCTAAACCCCCCGGAAAGCTTACAATTGGCGGAGAATGCTGGGGCAGCGCAGGGCCTGGTACAGTTAGTGCTGGAGTGTGCATGCAGCACAGTGGCGAGAGACAGCATTAAAGGTGAAGTCTATTGAAATAGCAACAGAAAAAAAAAAAAAAAAGTGTGTTGTCAGCAGAAACGTCTGTTTGGAGCAGTCTTGGAGAGACAGTGGCCCTGATAGGGTCTGCAGAGAGAAAATGTATGCACAGCAAAGCTGAACTTGTTGTGAAAATGACTGTGGAATGTGCAGCAGCAAAAGAAAAGTTTGTGGAGCAGTCTTAAAGAGACAGTAGCCCTAATAGACTTTGCAAAGGAAAAAAAAAAAAAAAAAAAAAGTGGTTGCACAGCAAGGCTGAATTTTTCTGTGGAAAAAAAAAAAAGCTGTGTAGTGTGTATGTCTTGAGTGAAGACTACAGTTGTGAAGACAGAGAAGTCTGACAGCATGGATGACAGCATGGAGGCGCTGTTTGAACAAATGGCGAAAGTTAATGTGCAACATAAGACTGCTGTGATGAGACAGATGAGTCCGGCAGTATGGAGGAGCTCATTGAGTACCTGGTCCAGGCCCAGCGAAGCATGCAGCAGAGCATGGAGCAGCAGCGCCTGCAGCACCGGCAGCAATTCCTGCAGCAGCAGCAGGAGAATAACCGGGTGTTGGAGCAGATTGCAGCTCTCAGCACCTCGTCCCAGAGTAATGTTGTGAAGGCACCTGCCTTGCCCGCTGTAAAGAAGGCGGTAAGACGGTCCTTGAGAAAAATGACACCTCGTGATGATGTGGAGGTATATCTTACTAGGTTTGAGAGACTGGCAGAGAAGGAGAATCTGCCACTATCTGAATGGGCCATGGTGGTCGTACCCTATCTGATTGGGGAACCCCAAAAAGTCTGGGCTGACCTGAGCAAGCAGGACAGCGAAGACTATGCAAAGTTGAAAGCGGCGATTCTTACCCGGCTGGGTGTTACGGTTGCAGCCCGTGCCAGGAGAGTTCGTGACTGGAGATACAGTTGGGAGTCTGCAGTCAGCAGGCCTGATTATGGAGTTGAAAAGGTGATAGTGGACCGCTACACCCAAGCACGTCCTCCTGAGGTACAGCCGTCTGAGAGGTCATCACTTCGGAGTTCCCGGACGCTGAACTCTCGCGGTAAGAGCGTTCCAGCTGTTGGGGACATGGGGTATGCTGATAAGCGGGTTCAGGCCCGAGGGGACATGTGGGTGGGAGAGTGTGATGGACAGTGTTGGAGCTGGCGTGAAATTGCAGCCAACTGTCCAATAGAGGGGGAGCCTATGTGTTGTGATGTTGGCAGATCCCTCTCTCCCTGCGCAGAGCCTGTGTGTGTGTCCACCTCAGCCGAAGAGACTGGACCACAGGGGTCCCCGGTGGTTGTAAGTGACTGCCCAGCACAGGCCCTCTTGGACTCAGAGAGTCCAGTGACTTCCATATGTGACAGCCTGAGTGATAGGGACTTCATCCCTGATAAGCACCTGAGTGTGGTGTACATCCATGAAGACACCAAAGTCTACCCAGAGACTGCCGTGGACTTGGTCCCCAAACTCGGGGAGGTTTCATATGAAGTAGGGGTAGTGAAGACCCTGGTGCACCCCGTTATATTGGGTAATGACTTTCCCCGGTCTAAGGATCTCTGGGGGAAGGGTGTTTCTGATGGACAGTGTGATGAAGCTCCTACTGAGGGTGCGCAGTCCCGAGGGGCGGAGCACAGTGCTAGTGGGCCGTTAAAACTTATGTGATAATGATGATGACCATGATAATATTGATAATGATAATGATGATCATGATACTGATGATGACCGTGATAAAGATGACATTTCTTTGCAGGTGATGTTGGGAGACGAGGATGGTGGTTCTCGGGAACCGAGTGTCCCTGACCTGCCTGGCTCCTGTGACAATTTTGGGAGTGAGCCGGTGCGAGACCCCACTCTTAAAACGGCACAGGAAAATGTAATTGTTCTGAGTGAGGTTCCCCAAGAGCCTGGCTCTGAGGAGAGGTTTCCTCATGCTGCCATGAACAATAACCTATTGTATAGGGACACTGAAGTCCAGGGAGAGGTCGTGAGTCAGCTCCTAGTACCTGAGCTATATAGAAGTATAGTGCTGGGGTTGTCACAGAGTCACATACTTGAGGGACCAGATGGTGAAGTTAATGTTGTGGATGACATGTTAACTAAGGTTCCAGATCAAGATGTGAATGAAAATGAATTGTATAACCCTGACAGTGAGCAGGATGTGAATGAAAATGAATTGTATAACCCTGACAGTAAGCAGGATATGAATGAAAATGAATTGTATAACCCTGACAGTGAGCAGGATGTGAATGATAATGAAGTGTATAGCCCTGACAGTGAGACAGATGTGGCTGAGAAAACGGGGTCAGATAGTGATAGTGAATTATCTGATGACCATAAAGCAACCAGTGCAAGTGAGGAAGGCATGGTAGCAGAGGAGATTGAGAGTCCTGAGAGGAAGGCTGAGGCTGACCTTGCAGTCGGACGGAGGATGGCATCTGAAGATGTTGTACAGTTGGCCGGTTCCCTGGCGAAGACTAAGGTGAAAGACAGGACTCTGAAACTGAACACAGCACAAGTGGATGCTGTTGAAAATGAGAAGTTATCAATGTATGGTGTGGATCTGCATCAGGCCAAGGACTCTGAAGGTGATGCTGCAGAGGTGGAGAAAGCCATGGAAGTGGTGGACACCAGGCCAGGTGCCTCACCAGAGGCTGATGTCTCAAGTGAAGCTGTGAGGAACAAGACTGAAGATGTGGGGAATGACTCTGCCCCGGAATATGTTTCTGCCGGAGACAGCGGCGTGGACGGTGTACTGTCCGGATCCGTGGCTGCGACTCGCGAAGCTCGGGCCGGAAATTCGGCGCCCGGTGCGCCATCGGAGTTCCCGAGCGACCCAAAGGATCTGGATAAATCCCAAGATGAGATTTTGAGACCTCGGGTTGGCCTTGGTGAGCTCAGGCGCATTTTCATGGAGTCTACACTTGAACCACGTCCCAGTGAGTGGGAGGGGCGATGTGTCGCTCCGTTGCCGCTGCAGATACACGGGAGCTCAGATGGGATGCAGAACGTGGTGGAAAAGAAGACTGATGGTAGGGCTTCTGAGCATGTCCTACCAGAAGAGCCTGAAGAAGGGGCCAAAGACGTAAAGGACGTCCAACAACTACAGGAGAAGATGCGTAGCCATGAGGATCTCCTGGAGAAAGAAGTAAGAGCTCTGAGTCTTATGCAAAGTGAGCCTGTACCAGAAGAGGATAAATTATGTGTACCGACCAAGAAAAACGATCAGCTCCCTCTACAGTGCCAATCGTTTGAACAGTGTGGCTCGGAATGGTCAGAAACCATGACAGAGGCGCTTGGGTTCTGTGAGGTAGAATTTATGAGTCAACTGATATTTAAGAAAGTAGATGTGCTAAAGAAAGTTCAGGGGACTTAGAGAAAACCCCTATACCTCCTGTGACAGTTGGTGACACAGGGTCAGTGCCCCAAAAACAGGAGGTACGAAAGTTTCTAGGAAGAATCAGCAGAGCTGTTCTGACGTGCCTGGTCGTACTTATCTGGTGAGCCACTATACCGAGACTGAGGCTGGCACTAAAGTCAAGATGAAACAGTGCAGGATACCCGAGGCCCGCAGAGAGTATAAGCCTGGGAGGGTACAGGTAGTGCGGATGCTTCAGATGAAGAGAAAACTGATGTTGGCTATGACAGTGGTGAGGATGAAGCTGATGAGGGCCATGACTGGTCCAGAGTTCACTGTCTCTGTTGGATTGTTGACCAGCCCTCCGGTCTGGATGACCAGCCCTCCGGTCTGGAGAAGAGGGAGGGGATATGTGAGACAGTGAAGGAATATGTGGTGAATGAGGTGTATATTTCACCTAAGTACCTTGCTGACTGGTATGAGCGAAATGTGTGGCTTTGTAAACCTGGTGGTAAAGAAAGGTCACTACACCTGCCATTCAGTACACGCTTGCAGCTCAGACCTGAATCCACTCAGGTGTTGATTAGGAAGCCAGAAGTAGGTGCTTGGGAGCACAGTCAGGGAGCTCATTCAGTCTGGACAAGGGGTCTAGGCACAGAAGGTGTCTCCAAGAGTGTGGGAGCTGTCTTTAGCCCGGACACAGGGAGGTGTCCTGGCACAAGGAAGCAGTCTCTAAGAGTGTGAGCTATCTCAGTCTGGGTGCAGGAAGTACCCCGGACACAGGAGTAGTCGCAGTGAGAATCCGTGCGAATAGCGACTGAATAGGAGGTGACCTATCTCAAGTCTGGACATTGGAGTTGCCTTCGGACATAAAGAGGAGTGTCTGTGAAACTCCATACTGGTAACATATGTGATATGTGTTGTTTTGGGCACAGACTGGTAGAGTCTGGGTCCCGGATAGAGAGGGCCATCTATCTAAGTGTAATTTAGTGGCTAGACAAGCCCAGGTTTTCTGTTTATGATTTGTTTTTATCTGTGTGCTGTGGACTTTAATAAAACTGGTTGCGGCCAGTTTTCACCAAACTGCTGTCTGAATGAACTGTTTCCGTGCCATTCTGTCTACCCAGACAGCGATCCTAGAGCTAAACCCCCCGGAAAGCCTACAATATATATATATATATATATATATATATATATATATATATATATATATATATACAGTACAGACCAAAAGTTTGGACAGACCTTCTCATTTAAAGATGTTTCTGTATTTTCATGACTATGAAAATTGTAAATTCACACTGAAGGCATCAAAACTATGAATTAACACATGTGGAATTAAAGTATATACTTAACAAAAAAGTGTGAAACAACTGAAAATATTTCTTATATTCTAGGTGCTTCAAAGTAGACACCTTTTGCTTTGATGACTGCTTTGCACACTCTTGGCATTCTCTTGATGAGCTTCAAGAGGTATGCATACAGTATGGGACCAGGGAGCCATGCATACAGGATGGGATCGGGGAGCCATGCATACAGGATGGGACCAGGGAGCCATGCATACAGGATGGGACCAGGGAGCCATGCACACAGGATGGGACCAGGAGCCATGCATACAGGATGGGACCAGGGAGCCATGCTTACAGGATGGGCCCAGGGAGCCATACATACAGGATGGGACCAGGGAGCCATGGATACAGGTTGGGACCAGGGAGCCATGCATACAGAATGGGACCAGGGAGCCATGCATACAGGTTGGGACCAGGGAGCCATGAATACAGGATGGGACCAGGGAGCCATACATCCAGCATGGGCCCAGGGAGCCATACATACAGGATGTGACCAGGGAGCCATGCATACAGAATGGGACCAGGGAGCCATGCATACAGGATGGGACCAGGGAGCAATGTATACAGGATGGGACCAGGGAGCCATACATACAGGATGGGACCAGGGAGTCATGCATACAGGATGGGACCAGGGAGCCATGCATACAGGATGGGACCAGGGAGCCATACATACAGGAGGGGGAGCCACACATACCAGGACAGGGACCAGGGAGCCATGCATACATACAGGATGGGACCAGGGAGCCAAGCATACAGGATGGGCCCAGGGAGCCATACATACAGGATTGGACCAGGGAGCCATGGATACAGGATGGGACGGGGGAGCCATGCATACAGAATGGGACCAGGGAGCCATGCATACAGGTTGGGACCAGGGAGCCATGAATACAGGATGGGACCAGGGAGCCATACATCCAGCATGGGCCCAGGGAGCCATACATACAGGATGTGACCAGGGAGCCATGCATACAGAATGGGACCAGGGAGCCAAGCATACAGGATGGGACCAGGGAGCCATGTATACAGGATGGGACCAGGGAGCCATACATACAGGATGGGACCAGGGAGTCATGCATACAGGATGGGACCAGGGAGAGATACATACAGGATGGGACCAGGGAGCCATACATACAGGAGGGGGAGCCACACATACCAGGACAGGGACCAGGGAGCCATGCATACAGGATGGGACCAGGAGCCAAGCATACAGGATGGGACCAGGAAGCCATGCATACAGGATGGGACCAGAAAGCCATACATACAGGAGGGGGAGCCACACATACCAGGACAGGGACCAGGGAGCCATGCATACAGGATGGGACCAGGGAGCCATGCATATAGGAAGGGACCAGGGAGCCATGCATACAGGCTGGGACCAGGGAGCTATGCATACAGGATGGGACCAGTGAGCCATGCATACAGGATGGGACCAGTGAGCCATGCATACAGGATGGGACCAGGGAGCCATGCATACAGAATGGGACCAGGGAGCCATGCATACAGGTTGGGACCAGGGAGCCATGAATACAGGATGGGACCAGGGAGCCATACATCCAGCATGGGCCCAGGGAGCCATACATACAGGATGTCACCAGGGAGCCATGCATACAGAATGGGACCAGGGAGCCATGCATACAGGATGGGACCAGGGAGCCATGTATACAGGATGGGACCAGGGAGCCATACATACAGGATTGGACCAGGGAGTCATGCATACAGGATGGGACCAGGGAGCCATGCATACAGGATGGGACCAGGGAGCCATACATACAGGAGGGGGAGCCACACATACCAGGACAGGGACCAGGGAGCCATGCATACAGGATGGGACCAGGGAGCCAAGCATACAGGATGGGCCCAGGGAGCCATACATACAGGATGGGACCAGGGAGCCATGGATACAGGATGGGACGGGGGAGCCATGCATACAGAATGGGACCAGGGAGCCATGCATACAGGTTGGGACCAGGAGCCATGAATACAGGATGGGACCAGGGAGCCATACATCCAGCATGGGCCCAGGGAGCCATACATACAGGATGTGACCAGGGAGCCATGCATACAGAATGGGACCAGGGAGCCAAGCATACAGGATGGGACCAGGGAGCCATGTATACAGGATGGGACCAGGGAGCCATACATATAGGATGGGACCAGGGAGTCATGCATACAGGATAGGACTAGGGAGAGATACATACAGGATGGGACCAGGGAGCCATACATACAGGAGGGGGAGCCACACATACCAGGACAGGGACCAGGGAGCCATGCATACAGGATGGGACCAGGGAGCCAAGCATACAGGATGGGACCAGGAAGCCATGCATACAGGATGGGACCAGAAAGCCATACATACAGGAGGGGGAGCCACACATACCAGGACAGGGACCAGGGAGCCATGCATACAGGATGGGACCAGGGAGCCATGCATATAGGAAGGGACCAGGGAGCCATGCATACAGGCTGGGACCAGGGAGCTATGCATACAGGATGGGACCAGTGAGCCATGCATACAGGATGGGACCAGGGAGCCATGCATACAGGATGGGACCAGAGAGCCATACATACAGGAGGGGGAGCCACACATACCAGGACAGGGACCAGAGAGCCATGCATACAGGATGGGACCAGGGAGCCATGCATACAGGATGGGACTAGGGAGCCATGCATACAGGATGGGACCAGGGAGCCATGCATACAGGATGGGACCAGGGAGCCATGCATGCAGGATGGGACCAGGGAGCCAAGCATACAGGATGGACCAGGAAGCTATACATACAGGATGGGACCAGGGAGCCATACATACAGGATGGGACCAGGGAGCCATGCATACAGGATGGGACCAGGGAGCCATGCATACAGGATGGGACCAGGGAGCCATACATATAGGATGGGACCAGGGAGACATACATACAGGAGGGGGAGTCACACAAACCAGGACAGGGACAGGGCGAAGCCACACATACCAGGACAGGACGGGGTAGCCACACATACCAGGACAGGACAGGGGGATCCACACATACTAGGACAGGGATGGGGGGAGCCACACATACCAGGACAGGGACGGGGGGGAGCCACATACCAGGACAGGACGGGGGGAGCCACACATATCAGGACAGGGACGGGGGGAGCCATACATAGCAGGACAGGGACTGGGGAGCTACACATACAAGGACAGTGACGGGGAGAGTCACACATACCACGACAGGGATGGGGGAGCCACACATACCACGACAGGGATGGGAGTGCCACACACAGCAGGACAGGGACGGGGGGAGTCACACATACCAGGACAGGATGGGGGGAGCCACACATACCAGGACAGGACAGGGGACAATGCATACCATACCCGGCTTATACTCGAGTCAATAAGTTTACCCAGTTTTCCGTGGCAAAATTTGGTGCCTCGGCTTATACTCTGGTCGGCTTATACTTGAGTATATATGGTACACGTCTCCGCTATTCCCACGCAGGCGCAGTAACAGCCACATCTTTACTACGCATGCACGGGAATAGCGGTGACATGTATGTCACTTGCGCAGACGCAGTTCGTGGCCGCAATTCCCGCGCATGCACAGTAACAGCCACAACTGCGCGCTCTACACGCGCTGCTGCTGTCAGCACCACTAAGCATACACAGATGTTAATTTCACCGCACTCCCGATGTGATAGCATCGGGCCTATTTCTAGAATATATATATATATATATTGTAAGCTTTTCAGGGGATATAGCTCTAGGATCGCTGTCTGGGTAGACAGAATGGCACGAAAACAGTTCATTCAGACAGCAGTTCTGGTGTAAAACTGGCCGCAACCAGTTTTATTCAAGTCCACAGCAAACAGATAAAAACAAATCATAAACAGAAGACCTGGGCTTGTCTAGCCACTAATTACACTTAGATAGATTGCCCTGTCTATCCGGGTCCGGCTCTACCAGCCTGGCCCAAAACAACACATATGATATATGTTACCAGTATGGAGTTTCACAGATACTCCTCCTTGTGTCTGAAGGCACCTTCAATGTCCAGACTTGAGAGAGATCCACTCCTATTCAGCCGCTATTCGCACGGATTCTCACTGAGACTACTCCTGTGTCCGGGGTACTTCCTGCACCCAGACTGAGATAGCTCACACTCCTGGAGACACCTTCTGTGCCTGGACCCCTTGTCCAGATTAAGCGTGCTCCCACTCCTGGAGACTGCTTCTTGTGCCTGGACCCTTCCTGTGTCCAGACTAAGCAAGCTCTCTGACTGTGTTCCAACACACCTACTTCTGGTCTCCTAATTAACACCTGAGTGATTTCAGGCCTGAGCTGCAAGTATGTACTGAATGTAAGGTGTAGTGACCTTTCTCTACCACTAGGTCTACAAAGCCACACACCTCCCTTATACCAGCCTCTATTTCAGGCCAGCTGCAGTGCTCTCTAGTTGCAGGACTGGATCAGGATTTTCAGGGGGTCGCACATGTTGTTCTTCCAGGTCTTCGTGTGGGGTAGATCTGCAGTGCAGTTGATCCATCTCAAGTTGTGATAATAGCTTTCTCTTTATGATATTGAAACGTTGGGTGACTAGTTGTTTCTCAGTCAGTGGACATGTAGGTCTTGTATCCATCCAGGGTTTCCTCATACACTTCATATATCCTCTCTCATTTGGTCTGCTGTTATAGTAGCATTTCATCAGATCCAGGTTCTCTTGCTTTGTTCATATATGGTTTGTTCCAGTAGCCCATTTATCATCAGATTGTCCTGGTTCCTCGACATCTGACGCGGACCTTGTTAATCCGGGCGACGTCCGAGCCGGCATGACTCTCTTTGCTCGTGACACTCTCATGTTTATTGAGGTAGGCACTATAGTGTTAGTAGTCTCGAGCCGGCATGACTCTCTTTGCTCGTGACACTCTCATGTTTATTGAGGTAGGCACTATAGTGTTAGTAGTCTTGCCCAAGGACCACTACTGGTATATTATTTCTAACAGGGCAGAGCCAGGATATGAACCCCAGACTCCCACGTTGGTGGTTGTGGTTATATATACTGTATATATGTATATAATAAGAGCAGATACTGAGAACTACACCATGTATACAGGACAGAAGAATACACAGCATACACAGCTCTACAATATATACTGTATTATGGAACATAGAGTGGAGTGGAGCTGTGTATATAGTACATAGTGTAGAGATGTGCCAGTGTATATAGTGTGGATTCCACACTATATACTGTATACACAGCAACATACTAAACATCTGTATATATATATATATATATATATATATATATATATATATATATATATACAGTACAGACCAAAAGTTTGGACAGACCTTCTCATTTAAAGATGTTTCTGTATTTTCATGACTATGAAAATTGTAAATTCACACTGAAGGCATCAAAACTATGAATTAACACATGTGGAATTAAAGTATATACTTAACAAAAAAGTGTGAAACAACTGAAAATATTTCTTATATTCTAGGTGCTTCAAAGTAGACACCTTTTGCTTTGATGACTGCTTTGCACACTCTTGGCATTCTCTTGATGAGCTTCAAGAGGTATGCATACAGTATGGGACCAGGGAGCCATGCATACAGGATGGGATCGGGGAGCCATGCATACAGGATGGGACCAGGGAGCCATGCATACAGGATGGGACCAGGGAGCCATGCATATAGGAAGGGACCAGGGAGCCATGCATACAGGCTGGGACCAGGGAGCTATGCATACAGGATGGGACCAGTGAGCCATGCATACAGGATGGGACCAGGGAGCCATGCATACAGAATGGGACCAGGGAGCCATGCATACAGGTTGGGACCAGGGAGCCATGAATACAGGATGGGACCAGGGAGCCATACATCCAGCATGGGCCCAGGGAGCCATACATACAGGATGTGACCAGGGAGCCATGCATACAGAATGGGACCAGGGAGCCATGCATACAGGATGGGACCAGGGAGCCATGTATACAGGATGGGACCAGGGAGCCATACATACAGGATGGGACCAGGGAGTCATGCATACAGGATGGGACCAGGGAGCCATGCATACAGGATGGGACCAGGGAGCCATACATACAGGGGGGAGCCACACATACCAGGACAGGGACCAGGGAGCCATGCATACAGGATGGGACCAGGAAGCCAAGCATACAGGATGGGCCCAGGGAGCCATACATACAGGATGGGACCAGGGAGCCATGGATACAGGATGGGACGGGGGAGCCATGCATACAGAATGGGACCAGGGAGCCATGCATACAGGTTGGGACCAGGGAGCCATGAATACAGGATGGGACCAGGGAGCCATACATCCAGCATGGGCCCAGGGAGCCATACATACAGGATGTGACCAGGGAGCCATGCATACAGAATGGGACCAGGGAGCCAAGCATACAGGATGGGACCAGGGAGCCATGTATACAGGATGGGACCAGGGAGCCATACATACAGGATGGGACCAGGGAGTCATGCATACAGGATGGGACCAGGGAGAGATACATACAGGATGGGACCAGGGAGCCATACATACAGGAGGGGGAGCCACACATACCAGGACAGGGACCAGGGAGCCATGCATACAGGATGGGACCAGGGAGCCAAGCATACAGGATGGGACCAGGAAGCCATGCATACAGGATGGGACCAGAAAGCCATACATACAGGAGGGGGAGCCACACATACCAGGACAGGGACCAGGGAGCCATGCATACAGGATGGGACCAGGGAGCCATGCATATAGGAAGGGACCAGGAGCCATGCATACAGGCTGGGACCAGGGAGCTATGCATACAGGATGGGACCAGTGAGCCATGCATACAGAATGGGACCAGGGAGCCATGCATACAGGATGGGACCAGAGAGCCATACATACAGGAGGGGGAGCCACACATACCAGGACAGGGACCAGAGAGCCATGCATACAGGATGGGACCAGGGAGCCATGCATACAGGATGGGACCAGGGAGCCATGCATACAGGATGGGACTAGGGAGCCATGCATACAGGATGGGACCAGGGAGCCATGCATACAGGATGGGACCAGGGAGCCATGCATACAGGATGGGACCAGGGAGCCATGCATGCAGGATGGGACCAGGGAGCCAAGCATACAGGATGGGACCAGGGAGCCATGCATACAGGATGGGACCAGTGAGCCATGCATACAGAATGGGACCAGGGAGCCATGCATACAGGATGGGACCAGAGAGCCATACATACAGGAGGGGGAGCCACACATACCAGGACAGGGACCAGGGAGCCATGCATACAGGATGGGACCAGGGAGCCATGCATATAGGAAGGGACCAGGGAGCCATGCATACAGGCTGGGACCAGGGAGCTATGCATACAGGATGGGACCAGTGAGCCATGCATACAGAATGGGACCAGGGAGCCATGCATACAGGATGGGACCAGAGAGCCATACATACAGGAGGGGGAGCCACACATACCAGGACAGGGACCAGAGAGCCATGCATACAGGATGGGACCAGGGAGCCATGCATACAGGATGGGACCAGGGAGCCATGCATACAGGATGGGACTAGGGAGCCATGCATACAGGATGGGACCAGGGAGCCATGCATACAGGATGGGACCAGGGAGCCATGCATACAGGATGGGACCAGGGAGCCATGCATGCAGGATGGGACCAGGGAGCCAAGCATACAGGATGGGACCAGGAAGCTATACATACAGGATGGGACCAGGGAGCCATACATACAGGATGGGACCAGGGAGCCATGCATACAAGATGGGACCAGGGAGCCATGCATACAGGATGGGACCAGGGAGCCATGCATACAGGATGGGACCAGGGAGCCATACATATAGGATGGGACCAGGGAGACATACATACGAGAGGGAGTCACACAAACCAGGACAGGGACAGGGCGAAGCCACACATACCAGGACAGGACGGGGGAGCCACACATACCAGGACAGGACAGGGGGATCCACACATACTAGGACAGGGATGGGGGAGCCACACATACCAGGACAGGGACGGGGGGGAGCCACATACCAGGACAGGACGGGGGGAGCCACACATATCAGGACAGGGACGGGGGGAGCCATACATAGCAGGACAGGGACGGGGGAGCTACACATACAAGGACAGTGACGGGGAGAGTCACACATACCACGACAGGGATGGGGGAGCCACACATACCACGACAGGGATGGGAGTGCCACACACAGCAGGACAGGGACGGGGGGAGTCACACATACCAGGACAGGATGGGGGGAGCCACACATACCAGGACAGGACAGGGGGACAATGCATACCATACCCGGCTTATACTCGAGTCAATAAGTTTACCCAGTTTTCCGTGGCAAAATTTGGTGCCTCGGCTTATACTCTGGTCGGCTTATACTTGAGTATATATGGTACACGTCTCCGCTATTCCCACGCAGGCGCAGTAACAGCCACATCTTTACTACGCATGCACGGGAATAGCGGTGACGTGTATGTCACTTGCGCAGACGCAGTTCGTGGCCGCAATTCCCGCGCATACACAGTAACAGCCACAACTGCGCGCTCTACACGCGCTGCTGCTGTCAGCACCACTAAGCATACACAGATGTTAATTTCACCGCACTCCCGATGTGATAGCATCGGGCCTATTTCTAGAATATATATATATATATATATATAATATATATTGTAAGCTTTTCAGGGGATATAGCTCTAGGATCGCTGTCTGGGTAGACAGAATGGCACGAAAACAGTTCATTCAGACAGCAGTTCTGGTGTAAAACTGGCCGCAACCAGTTTTATTCAAGTCCACAGCAAACAGATAAAAACAAATCATAAACAGAAGACCTGGGCTTGTCTAGCCACTAATTACACTTAGATAGATTGCCCTGTCTATCCGGGTCCCGGCTCTACCAGCCTGGCCCAAAACAACACATATGATATATGTTACCAGTATGGAGTTTCACAGATACTCCTCCTTGTGTCTGAAGGCACCTTCAATGTCCAGACTTGAGAGAGATCCACTCCTATTCAGCCGCTATTCGCACGGATTCTCACTGAGACTACTCCTGTGTCCGGGGTACTTCCTGCACCCAGACTGAGATAGCTCACACTCCTGGAGACACCTTCTGTGCCTGGACCCCTTGTCCAGATTAAGCGTGCTCCCACTCCTGGAGACTGCTTCTTGTGCCTGGACCCCTTCCTGTGTCCAGACTAAGCCAGCTCTCTGACTGTGTTCCAACACACCTACTTCTGGTCTCCTAATTAACACCTGAGTGATTTCAGGCCTGAGCTGCAAGTATGTACTGAATGTAAGGTGTAGTGACCTTTCTCTACCACTAGGTCTACAAAGCCACACACCTCCCTTATACCAGTCAGTAAAGTAGCTAGGTGAAATATACACCCCATTCAATACACATACTCTCACTGTCTCACATATCCCCTCCCTCTTCTCCAGACCGGAGGGCTGGTCATCCAGACCGGAGGGCTGATCAACAATCCTAAAGAGACAGTGAACTCCGGACCAGTCATAGTCATCATTAGCTTCATCTTCAGCCTTGTCATCTATATCTTCACGTGAGCCATCCGCACTACCCTGTACCCTCCCGGGCCTATGCTCTCTGCGGGCCTCAGGTGACCTGCACGGTTTCAGCTTGACCTTAGTGCCAGCCTCAGTCTCGGTATAGTGCCTCACCAGAGAAGTACGACCAGGCACGTCAGAACACCTCTGCTGATTCTTCCTCAGAATCTCTCGTACCTCCTGTCCTTGGTGCACTGACCCTGTGTCACCAGCTGTCACAGAAGGTATAGGGGGTTTTTCACTTTTCTCTAATTCCCCTTGAACCTTTTTTAACACATCTACTTTCCTAAATATCAGTTGGTTCATAAATTCTATTTCACATAATTTAAGCTCCTCTTCTTGTACAGGCTCACTTTGCATAAGACACAGAGCTCTTACTTCTTTCTCCAGGAGATCCACATCTTCTAACAAGTCAAGGCTCATCATCTTTTCTGCTTTCACCTCCTCGTATAATTGCGGCATTTGCTCTCGCAACGAAGAGACTCCCTGTATTCTTCCTTTTACTTCATTGTCCTTTTCAAGAAGGTGCTCATGGTTCTCATCACGCTCCTTCATCACAGTTTGAAATTTTTTCTGAGAAGTACTTGATTCCTCTGGTACCTGTGCAACCATTTTTTCTTGATCTTGCAAGGTACTGTATACACTTTCCCTGTCACTTCGTACTCTCTGTAGCAACTGCTGGCACCGCTCACGTTCCCGGCGAAGAGATAACACATCCAGTTTACACTGTTGTAGCTGCTCGCGCAATGCAACAATATCAGTCTTCATGTCTTTGGTGGAGACCTCATGGAGACGCATCTTCTCCTGTAGCTGTTGGACGTCTTTTACGACTTCGGCCGCTTCTTCAGTCTTGTTCCTCACAGCCTCACTTGAGACCTCAGCTTCTGATGAGGCACCTGGCTTAGTGACCACCATTTCCATGGCCTTCTCCACCTCTGCAGCATCTCCCTCAAAGTCCCGGGCACGATGCAGCTCCATACCACACATTGACAACTTCTCATCTTCAACAGCATCCACTTGTGCTGTGTTCAGTTTCAGAGACCTGCCTCTAAAGCTCAGCTCTCCTCCCTTCACCTTAGTCTTCGCCAGGGAACCGGCCAACTGTAAGACAACTTCAGATGCCATCTTCTGTCTGGCTGTAAGGTCAGCATCAGCTTCCTTCTCAGGACTCTCAACCTCCTCTGCTACCATGCCTTCCTCATTTGAACTGGTTGCTTTATTGTCATCAGATGATTCACTATCACTCCCACTATCCCTGTCTGACCCCTTTCTCTCAGCCACATCCGGGTCACTTTCAGGGTTATATAATTCATTCTCATTCTCATCCTGCTCACTTTCAGGAGTATACAATTCATTCTCATTCACATCCTGCTCACTTTCAGGAGTATACAATTCATTCTCATTCACATCCTGATCTGGAACCTTAGTTAACATGTCATCCACAACATTTACTTCACCATCTGGTCCCTCAAGTATGTGACTATGTGACAACCCCAGCACTATGCTTCCATATAGCTCAGGTACTAGGAGCTGACTCACGACCTCTCCCTGGACTTCAGTGTCCCTACACAACAGGCTATTGTCTATGGCAGCATGAGGAAACCTCTCCTCAGAGCCAGGCTCCTGGGAAACCTCATTTAGAACAGTCATATTTTCCTGTGCCGTCCTAAGAGAGGGGTCTCGCCACTGCTCACTCTCAAAATTGTCACAGGACACAGGTAAGTCAGGGACACTCGGTTCCCGAGAACCACCATCCTCGTCTCCCAACATCACCTGCAAAGGAACTTCATCACCATCACAGTCATCATTATTATCAACAACATCATTATCATGACTATGATCAGTATCATCATCATTATCATTATCAGCATCAGCATCATTATCATGGTCATCATCATTATCATGATCATCATCATCATTATCATTATCATCATCATCATTATCACACAAGTTTAACGGCCCACTAGCATTGTGTTCCGCCCCTCGGGACTGCGCACCCTCAGTAGGAGCTTCATCACACTGTCCATCAGAAACATTTCTCCCCCAGAGACCCTTAGATCGGGGAAAGTCATTACCCAATATGACGGGGTGCACCAGGTTCTTCACTACCCCCACTTCATATGAAACCTCCCCGCGTTTGGGGACCAAGTCCACGGCAGTCTCTGGGTAGACTTTGGTGTCTCCATGGATGCACACCACACTCAGGTGCTTATCAGGGATGAAGTCCCCATCAATCAGGCTGTCACATACAGAAGTCACTGGACTCTCTGAGTCCAAGAGGGCCTGTGCTGGGCAGTCATTTACAACCACCGGGCACACCTGTGGTCCAGTCTCTTCGGCTGAGGTGGACACACACACAGGCTCTGCGCAGGGAGAGAGGGATCTGCCAACATCACAATACATAGTCTCCCCCTCTATTGGACAGTTGGCTGCAATTTCACGACATCTCCAACACTGTCCATCACACCTCTCCACCCACATGTCCCCTCGGGCCTGAACCCGCTTATCAGCATACCCCATGTCCCCAACAGCTGGAACGCTCTTACCGCGAGAGTTCAGCGTCCGGGAACTCTGAAGTGACTACCTCTCAGACGGCTGGTCACGGAGACAGTCTTTGCTGGCGAAGGCCTTCTCCATCAGGCTGACCAGACGATTGGCGTCCTGGTGGTCTCCTTGTCCGACCTCTGGCTGTACCTCAGGAGGACGTGCTTGGGTGTAGCGGTTCACTATCACCTTTTCAACTCCATAATCAGGTTTACTGACTGCAGACTCCCAACTGCAACTCCAGTCATGAACTCCCTGGCACGGGCCGTCACCGCAACACCCGGCCGGGTAAGAATCTCCACTTTCAGCTTAGCATAGTCTTAGCTGTCCTGCTCGCTCAGGTCAGCATAGGCCCTTTGGGGCTCTCCAATCAGATAGGGTGCGACCATCATGGCCCATTCAGATAGGGGCAGATTCTCCTTATCTGCCAGTCTCTCAAACCTAGTGAGATATACCTCCACATCATCACGAGGTGTCATCTTTTTCAGGGACCGTCTTACCGCCTTCTTTACAGCGGACAACGCAGGTACCTTCACAACATTACTCTGGGACGAGGTGCTGAGAGCTGCAATCTGCTCCAACAACCGGTTAGTCTCCTGCTGCTGTAGCTGGCACCGCAGCCGCATGCTCTGCTCGGCCTGTACCAGGTACTCAACGAGCTCCTCCATACTGCCGGACTTATCTGTCTCAACCACGGCAGTCTTATGTTGCACATTAACTTGCGCCATTTGTTCAAACAGTGCCTCCATGCTGTCATCCATGCTGTCAGACTTCTCTGTCTTAACAACGGCAGTCTTCACTCAAGACATACACACTCCACAGTCTTTTCCACAGAAAAATTCAGCTTGCTGTGCAAACACCCTCTTTTTTTTTTTTTTTCTTTTGCAAAGTCTATTAGGGCTACTGTCTCTTTAAGACTGCTCCACAGACTTTTCTTTTGCTGCTGCACATTCCACAGTCATTTTCACAACAAGTTCAGCTTTGCTGTGCATACATTTTCTCTCTGCAGACCCTATCAGGGCCACTGTCTCTCCAAGACTGCTCCAATCAGACGTTTCTCTTGACACACTTTTTTTTTTTTTTTTTTTTTTTTTCTGCTGCTATTTCAACAGACTTCACCTTTATTGCTGTCTCTAAGCCACTGTGCTGCATGCACACTCCAGCACCAACTGTATCAGCCACTGCGCTGCCCCAGCATTCTCCGCCAATTGTAAGCTTTTCAGGGGATATAGCTCTAGGATCGCTGTCTGGGTAGACAGAATGGCACGAAAACAGTTCATTCAGACAGCAGTTCTGGTGTAAAACTGGCCGCAACCAGTTTTATTCAAGTCCACAGCAAACAGATAAAAACAAATCATAAACAGAAGACCTGGGCTTGTCTAGCCACTAATTACACTTAGATAGATTGCCCTGTCTATCCGGGTCCCGGCTCTACCAGCCTGGCCCAAAACAACACATATGATATATGTTACCAGTATGGAGTTTCACAGATACTCCTCCTTGTGTCTGAAGGCACCTTCAATGTCCAGACTTGAGAGAGATCCACTCCTATTCAGCCGCTATTCGCACGGATTCTCACTGAGACTACTCCTGTGTCCGGGGTACTTCCTGCACCCAGACTGAGATAGCTCACACTCCTGGAGACACCTTCTGTGCCTGGACCCCTTGTCCAGATTAAGCGTGCTCCCACTCCTGGAGACTGCTTCTTGTGCCTGGACCCCTTCCTGTGTCCAGACTAAGCCAGCTCTCTGACTGTGTTCCAACACACCTACTTCTGGTCTCCTAATTAACACCTGAGTGATTTCAGGCCTGAGCTGCAAGTATGTACTGAATGTAAGGTGTAGTGACCTTTCTCTACCACTAGGTCTACAAAGCCACACACCTCCCTTATACCAGTCAGTAAAGTAGCTAGCTGAAATATACACTGTTATGTTACGGTAGCTGAGGAGTGCAGGCAAAAAAGGAAATACACCAGAGCAGTTGGAATCTATGAGATTGCAGTACCCTGACTAACCACCGCAACTAGAGGCAGCCGTGGAGCGTTCCTACGTTGGTCCTAGACGCCTCGTCACAGCCTGAGAAACTAACTACACCTAAAGATAGAAATAGGAAAGCTATCTGCCCCGGAGCAGAACCCCAAAGATAATAGAAAGCCCCCAAACATGTAATGGCGGTTAGACAAGAGGAAATACTGACACAGAAAGAAAATAGTATGAGCAAACGCTGGGGCCCAAACTATCTAAATAGAAAAGGACAGGAAGGGTACTTGTGTAGCCCTGGTGTTAGGCACACGCAGTACCCTGGAGAATGTGTGGAGAGATAGCAGTTTAATGCTCAATACCCATTCACTCAACATACACTAGACACACCCTTAGGGTACTGTAGTCACTTGTGAGGGAGTGGTCAGTGTGTATTCGTTGAGTGATTAGAGTAGTCAGTTTCCTGTCTTCGGACAGAGCAGACGTGTGGAGTCTAGCTGGGACTTGGAGGGAGGAAGCAGTCCAGCCTGGTTCTATCAGCAGTTCAGCAAGTGGAGGCCAGTAAGGGCGAGATTTAGATCACCTCAGCCTGGTCAGAGCTGTACCTCACTTGAAGACATTGATAAAGAAGGAAGAGCTTAGTACAGAATTACTTCAGTCTCCTGTCTCAAGGACAGTGAAAGGTTCAGAGACGTGCTCCTGCCTAGTGGATTACTGAGAGTCTGGTAACTAACTCTGAAGGAAGGAAAAGAAGGGAGTGATTATATGACTTTTTGCAAGTGTGAGTGTTTATGCTACAAGCGCGGACAAGGCGAAAGGCACAGTGGAAAGGAATATTTAAAAAGTGCTTTTGGATTGAAGAAGTCCTGCACATTGTTACCGGTCACTGGGGACCGAAGGATCACTAAAGCTTCACGCTTAGTGGTAAGAAAACCAGAGGCTTATCGGACCTTAGGTCGCGGCAAGCAGCCCCTAAATAGTCGGTACGTAACTGGGGTCAGGGGGAGTGAAGACTTTGAGCCTGATCAGCAAGATAGGAATTCAGCTCTCTCACAGGAAGGCTCTGACCACAAAACTGACTGGGCAGTACAGCTATGGAATAGCTGGAGTTATAGAGGGAACTACGCTTCATGCTGGTTGTCCTCATCGTTGTGAAAGTAAAGGAGGCCCCTAACTTGTCCAGCTGCTATCTCAAAATACATTCTCCTTGGATCAGCCTCCCTGGGACCTGCCTTACCATCTTACAAGTAAAGGTATGGAAAGACGCTGACCGTGTGAGACTGAGTTATTTACTTGCATGCCTGCACAACCCTGCTTTAACTACCGACCTGAGGGAAGAGTCCCACCTGTAGGGGACCTGACATCTAGCTGCCTCACCATCCCCTCAGAGCTCTACAGCAGCGCTGGTATAAATTACCAGAAGACTACAGGTGGCGTCACGAACTGTATATATATATCCCCTGTAAATATTCCCCCAACATACGCCAGACCGCCAGGGCCACAGACCGAGCCACCGCTACCTGTGACAAACCCCATAGACTTCCATGGGCTCGGCTCTGAGTACCCCATTGCCCTGGTAACCCACAATTGTGGTGGCGGGTCGACACAAAACTTTGGCGTCACGAACAGGATGCGAAACTCGCAAAATTGCGAGCCCTGTGTGCCTATGGAGTTGTTTTTGTGAAAAGGACTGTTTGCACTTTTGGCGCCAAAAATCGCCATCTTTGTCGCCATATTCGCGCCCTTAGGCGCTGGAGAAGAAGGTGGGCGTACCTTCGTGGGCGTGTACCCCCCTGTGGCGCGAAGAAAATGCCTGCCCTCTCAAAGTGTTATTACAACATGCGATCCTGCCCTACAGCAAAGGAGGTCCGCCTCCTCTTCACCTTTCCTGCAAAGAGGAGGAGACGCAAACCCCGCCTCCACGGAAGAGACCGGACGTCTCTGGAGGAAGATGAAAGAATCTTCTGGAACATCATGGAAGCAGGACGTGTGCAGCCGAGCAGGGAAGCGGAGGAAGGCAGGCCCCGTGCCCCAGCCAAGCTGCCACCAGCACCGGAGTCATCCGTGGTCCTGCACCTGCAGCAAGCATTGCTGGAAATCAAGGAAGAAAATGCACGACTAAGAAAGATGATTTCGCCACAACCTGGATTTGAAGAGATCGAGAGACGCCGGCGTACCCTGGAGCAGCGGCGGCTGTGGGACGCGGTGTTCTCCCCCTTCGATGATCCCCTACGTCTGGAGTTACCAAAACTTCTGCTGCCCAAGGCAAAGGAGCAACCGGAGGCTGCCCCCGAAAGTACCGATCCTGATCCCACCGGTGAAGCGGTGGAGGCGAAGGAGGTTGTCATCTATATCTTCACGTGAGCCATCCGCACTACCCTGTACCCTCCCGGGCCTATGCTCTCTGCGGGCCTCAGGTGACCTGCACGGTTTCAGCTTGACCTTAGTGCCAGCCTCAGTCTCGGTATAGTGCCTCACCAGAGAAGTACGACCAGGCACGTCAGAACACCTCTGCTGATTCTTCCTCAGAATCTCTCGTACCTCCTGTCCTTGGTGCACTGACCCTGTGTCACCAGCTGTCACAGAAGGTATAGGGGGTTTTTCACTTTTCTCTAATTCCCCTTGAACCTTTTTAACACATCTACTTTCCTAAATATCAGTTGGTTCATAAATTCTATTTCACATAATTTAAGCTCCTCTTCTTGTACAGGCTCACTTTGCATAAGACACAGAGCTCTTACTTCTTTCTCCAGGAGATCCACATCTTCTAACAAGTCAAGGCTCATCATCTTTTCTGCTTTCACCTCCTTGTATAATTGCGGCATTTGCTCTCGCAACGAAGAGACTCCCTGTATTCTTCCTTTTACTTCATTGTCCTTTTCAAGAAGGTGCTCATGGTTCTCATCACGCTCCTTCATCACAGTTTGAAATTTTTTCTGAGAAGTACTTGATTCCTCTGGTACCTGTGCAACCATTTTTTCTTGATCTTGCAAGGTACTGTATACACTTTCCCTGTCACTTCGTACTCTCTGTAGCAACTGCTGGCACCGCTCACGTTCCGGCGAAGAGATAACACATCCAGTTTACACTGTTGTAGCTGCTCGCGCAATGCAACAATATCAGTCTTCATGTCTTTGGTGGAGACCTCATGGAGACGCATCTTCTCCTGTAGCTGTTGGACGTCTTTTACGACTTCGGCCGCTTCTTCAGTCTTGTTCCTCACAGCCTCACTTGAGACCTCAGCTTCTGATGAGGCACCTGGCTTAGTGACCACCATTTCCATGGCCTTCTCCACCTCTGCAGCATCTCCCTCAAAGTCCCGGGCACGATGCAGCTCCATACCACACATTGACAACTTCTCATCTTCAACAGCATCCACTTGTGCTGTGTTCAGTTTCAGAGACCTGCCTCTAAAGCTCAGCTCTCCTCCCTTCACCTTAGTCTTCGCCAGGGAACCGGCCAACTGTAAGACAACTTCAGATGCCATCTTCTGTCTGGCTGTAAGGTCAGCATCAGCTTCCTTCTCAGGACTCTCAACCTCCTCTGCTACCATGCCTTCCTCATTTGAACTGGTTGCTTTATTGTCATCAGATGATTCACTATCACTCCCACTATCCCTGTCTGACCCCTTTCTCTCAGCCACATCCGGGTCACTTTCAGGGTTATATAATTCATTCTCATTCTCATCCTGCTCACTTTCAGGAGTATACAATTCATTCTCATTCACATCCTGCTCACTTTCAGGAGTATACAATTCATTCTCATTCACATCCTGATCTGGAACCTTAGTTAACATGTCATCCACAACATTTACTTCACCATCTGGTCCCTCAAGTATGTGACTATGTGACAACCCCAGCACTATGCTTCCATATAGCTCAGGTACTAGGAGCTGACTCACGACCTCTCCCTGGACTTCAGTGTCCCTACACAACAGGCTATTGTCTATGGCAGCATGAGGAAACCTCTCCTCAGAGCCAGGCTCCTGGGAAACCTCATTTAGAACAGTCATATTTTCCTGTGCCGTCCTAAGAGAGGGGTCTCGCCACTGCTCACTCTCAAAATTGTCACAGGACACAGGTAAGTCAGAGACACTCGGTTCCCGAGAACCACCATCCTCGTCTCCCAACATCACCTGCAAAGGAACTTCATCACCATCACAGTCATCATTATTATCAACAACATCATTATCATGACTATGATCAGTATCATCATCACTATCATGATCATCATCATTATCATCAGCATCAGCATCATTATCATGGTCATCATCATTATCATGATCATCATCATCATTATCATTATCATTATCATTATCATCATTATCATTATCATCATCATCATTATCATCATCATCATTATCACACAAGTTTAACGGCCCACTAGCATTGTGTTCCGCCCCTCGGGACTGCGCACCCTCAGTAGGAGCTTCATCACACTGTCCATCAGAAACATTTCTCCCCCAGAGACCCTTAGATCGGGGAAAGTCATTACCCAATATGACGGGGTGCACCAGGTTCTTCACTACCCCCACTTCATATGAAACCTCCCCGCGTTTGGGGACCAAGTCCACGGCAGTCTCTGGGTAGACTTTGGTGTCTCCATGGATGCACACCACACTCAGGTGCTTATCAGGGATGAAGTCCCCATCAATCAGGCTGTCACATACAGAAGTCACTGGACTCTCTGAGTCCAAGAGGGCCTGTGCTGGGCAGTCATTTACAACCACCGGGCACACCTGTGGTCCAGTCTCTTCGGCTGAGGTGGACACACACACAGGCTCTGCGCAGGGAGAGAGGGATCTGCCAACATCACAATACATAGTCTCCCCCTCTATTGGACAGTTGGCTGCAATTTCACGACATCTCCAACACTGTCCATCACACCTCTCCACCCACATGTCCCCTCGGGCCTGAAACCGCTTATCAGCATACCCCATGTCCCCAACAGCTGGAACGCTCTTACCGCGAGAGTTCAGCGTCCGGGAACTCTGAAGTGACTACCTCTCAGACGGCTGGTCACGGAGACAGTCTTTGCTGGCGAAGGCCTTCTCCATCAGGCTGACCAGACGATTGGCGTCCTGGTGGTCTCCTTGTCCGACCTCTGGCTGTACCTCAGGAGGACGTGCTTGGGTGTAGCGGTTCACTATCACCTTTTCAACTCCATAATCAGGTTTACTGACTGCAGACTCCCAACTGCAACTCCAGTCATGAACTCCCCTGGCACGGGCCGTCACCGCAACACCCGGCCGGGTAAGAATCTCCACTTTCAGCTTAGCATAGTCTTAGCTGTCCTGCTCGCTCAGGTCAGCATAGGCCCTTTGGGGCTCTCCAATCAGATAGGGTGCGACCATCATGGCCCATTCAGATAGGGGCAGATTCTCCTTATCTGCCAGTCTCTCAAACCTAGTGAGATATACCTCCACATCATCACGAGGTGTCATCTTTTTCAGGGACCGTCTTACCGCCTTCTTTACAGCGGACAACGCAGGTACCTTCACAACATTACTCTGGGACGAGGTGCTGAGAGCTGCAATCTGCTCCAACAACCGGTTAGTCTCCTGCTGCTGTAGCTGGCACCGCAGCCGCATGCTCTGCTCGGCCTGTACCAGGTACTCAACGAGCTCCTCCATACTGCCGGACTTATCTGTCTCAACCACGGCAGTCTTATGTTGCACATTAACTTGCGCCATTTGTTCAAACAGTGCCTCCATGCTGTCATCCATGCTGTCAGACTTCTCTGTCTTAACAACGGCAGTCTTCACTCAAGACATACACACTCCACAGTCTTTTCCACAGAAAAATTCAGCTTGCTGTGCAAACACCCTCTTTTTTTTTTTTTTTTCTTTTGCAAAGTCTATTAGGGCTACTGTCTCTTTAAGACTGCTCCACAGACTTTTCTTTTGCTGCTGCACATTCCACAGTCATTTTCACAACAAGTTCAGCTTTGCTGTGCATACATTTTCTCTCTGCAGACCCTATCAGGGCCACTGTCTCTCCAAGACTGCTCCAATCAGACGTTTCTCTTGACACACTTTTTTTTTTTTTTTTTTTTTTTTTCTGCTGCTATTTCAACAGACTTCACCTTTATTGCTGTCTCTAAGCCACTGTGCTGCATGCACACTCCAGCACCAACTGTATCAGCCACTGCGCTGCCCCAGCATTCTCCGCCAATTGTAAGCTTTTCAGGGGATATAGCTCTAGGATCGCTGTCTGGGTAGACAGAATGGCACGAAAACAGTTCATTCAGACAGCAGTTCTGGTGTAAAACTGGCCGCAACCAGTTTTATTCAAGTCCACAGCAAACAGATAAAAACAAATCATAAACAGAAGACCTGGGCTTGTCTAGCCACTAATTACACTTAGATAGATTGCCCTGTCTATCCGGGTCCCGGCTCTACCAGCCTGGCCCAAAACAACACATATGATATATGTTACCAGTATGGAGTTTCACAGATACTCCTCCTTGTGTCTGAAGGCACCTTCAATGTCCAGACTTGAGAGAGATCCACTCCTATTCAGCCGCTATTCGCACGGATTCTCACTGAGACTACTCCTGTGTCCGGGGTACTTCCTGCACCCAGACTGAGATAGCTCACACTCCTGGAGACACCTTCTGTGCCTGGACCCCTTGTCCAGATTAAGCGTGCTCCCACTCCTGGAGACTGCTTCTTGTGCCTGGACCCCTTCCTGTGTCCAGACTAAGCCAGCTCTCTGACTGTGTTCCAACACACCTACTTCTGGTCTCCTAATTAACACCTGAGTGATTTCAGGCCTGAGCTGCAAGTATGTACTGAATGTAAGGTGTAGTGACCTTTCTCTACCACTAGGTCTACAAAGCCACACACCTCCCTTATACCAGTCAGTAAAGTAGCTAGCTGAAATATACACTGTTATGTTACGGTAGCTGAGGAGTGCAGGCAAAAAAAGGAAATACACCAGAGCAGTTGGAATCTATGAGATTGCAGTACCCTGACTAACCACCGCAACTAGAGGCAGCCGTGGAGCGTTCCTACGTTGGTCCTAGACGCCTCGTCACAGCCTGAGAAACTAACTACACCTAAAGATAGAAATAGGAAAGCTATCTGCCCCGGAGCAGAACCCCAAAGATAATAGAAAGCCCCCAAACATGTAATGGCGGTTAGACAAGAGGAAATACTGACACAGAAAGAAAATAGTATGAGCAAACGCTGGGGCCCAAACTATCTAAATAGAAAAGGACAGGAAGGGTACTTGTGTAGCCCTGGTGTTAGGCACACGCAGTACCCTGGAGAATGTGTGGAGAGATAGCAGTTTAATGCTCAATACCCATTCACTCAACATACACTAGACACACCCTTAGGGTACTGTAGTCACTTGTGAGGGAGTGGTCAGTGTGTATTCGTTGAGTGATTAGAGTAGTCAGTTTCCTGTCTTCGGACAGAGCAGACGTGTGGAGTCTAGCTGGGACTTGGAGGGAGGAAGCAGTCCAGCCTGGTTCTATCAGCAGTTCAGCAAGTGGAGGCCAGTAAGGGCGAGATTTAGATCACCTCAGCCTGGTCAGAGCTGTACCTCACTTGAAGACATTGATAAAGAAGGAAGAGCTTAGTACAGAATTACTTCAGTCTCCTGTCTCAAGGACAGTGAAAGGTTCAGAGACGTGCTCCTGCCTAGTGGATTACTGAGAGTCTGGTAACTAACTCTGAAGGAAGGAAAAGAAGGGAGTGATTATATGACTTTTTGCAAGTGTGAGTGTTTATGCTACAAGCGCGGACAAGGCGAAAGGCACAGTGGAAAGGAATATTTAAAAAGTGCTTTTGGATTGAAGAAGTCCTGCACATTGTTACCGGTCACTGGGGACCGAAGGATCACTAAAGCTTCACGCTTAGTGGTAAGAAAACCAGAGGCTTATCGGACCTTAGGTCGCGGCAAGCAGCCCCTAAATAGTCGGTACGTAACTGGGGTCAGGGGGAGTGAAGACTTTGAGCCTGATCAGCAAGATAGGAATTCAGCTCTCTCACAGGAAGGCTCTGACCACAAAACTGACTGGGCAGTACAGCTATGGAATAGCTGGAGTTATAGAGGGAACTACGCTTCATGCTGGTTGTACTCATCGTTGTGAAAGTAAAGGAGGCCCCTAACTTGTCCAGCTGCTATCTCAAAATACATTCTCCTTGGATCAGCCTCCCTGGGACCTGCCTTACCATCTTACAAGTAAAGGTATGGAAAGACGCTGACCGTGTGAGACTGAGTTATTTACTTGCATGCCTGCACAACCCTGCTTTAACTACCGACCTGAGGGAAGAGTCCCACCTGTAGGGGACCCGACATCTAGCTGCCTCACCATCCCCTCAGAGCTCTACAGCAGCGCTGGTATAAATTACCAGAAGACTACAGGTGGCGTCACGAACTGTATATATATATCCCCTGTAAATATTCCCCCAACATACGCCAGACCGCCAGGGCCACAGACCGAGCCACCGCTACCTGTGACAAACCCCATAGACTTCCATGGGCTCGGCTCTGAGTACCCCATTGCCCTGGTAACCCACAATTGTGGTGGCGGGTCGACACAAAACTTTGGCGTCACGAACAGGATGCGAAACTCGCAAAATTGCGAGCCCTGTGTGCCTATGGAGTTGTTTTTGTGAAAAGGACTGTTTGCACTTTTGGCGCCAAAAATCGCCATCTTTGTCGCCATATTCGCGCCCTTAGGCGCTGGAGAAGAAGGTGGGCGTACCTTCGTGGGCGTGTACCCCCCTGTGGCGCGAAGAAAATGCCTGCCCTCTCAAAGTGTTATTACAACATGCGATCCTGCCCTACAGCAAAGGAGGTCCGCCTCCTCTTCACCTTTCCTGCAAAGAGGAGGAGACGCAAACCCCGCCTCCACGGAAGAGACCGGACGTCTCTGGAGGAAGATGAAAGAATCTTCTGGAACATCATGGAAGCAGGACGTGTGCAGCCGAGCAGGGAAGCGGAGGAAGGCAGGCCCCGTGCCCCAGCCAAGCTGCCACCAGCACCGGAGTCATCCGTGGTCCTGCACCTGCAGCAAGCATTGCTGGAAATCAAAGAAGAAAATGCACGACTAAGAAAGATGATTTCGCCACAACCTGGATTTGAAGAGATTGAGAGACGCCGGCGTACCCTGGAGCAGCGGCGGCTGTGGGACGCGGTGTTCTCCCCCTTCGATGATCCCCTACGTCTGGAGTTACCAAAACTTCTGCTGCCCAAGGCAAAGGAGCAACCGGAGGCTGCCCCCGAAAGTACCGATCCTGATCCCACCGGTGAAGCGGTGTCACGCGGTCTTATGATATGTGTACGATGTCAGTAAACTATTCTTAAAAGAACAACACTCTATACAACATATAGATTAGCAACATCAGCATGTAAATATAGAATAGATTTACCTGACACGATATCCGTTGAACTCAGGGTTAATCTTGAGGACTTGATACACTGTCACAGGAAAGAGGAGGACCGGGGGTCTAACCTGACCCTAAACTGGGGTCCTAACTAATCCCTCACCTTGGAGGTACTGATAAAGGTTCAGAGGTCCAAGTCTCCAGCCTAACCCTGTCTCCTATCAGTCCCTGAACCCTGTAATCAGTCCTAAGAAGGATACTGATTACCACCAAAGGAATATGGGCTGATCTCTGCTAAATACACAGATTAGACATATTAGACAGACTGGAGAAAACACAGACTTGCATACACACTCAAACACAGAAGGAACATAAATGATCTGGGATATTAAACTCTAAGCAAGGTGAGCTTAAAACAACTAAGGAGCTCTTTAACTTAAGTCTATACAGATACAATCCTATCTGTGGTCTGCATGAAGAATTTCACTGGCAACTCCCAACACAGACAACCAGAGATTTAAAGGAAACCAATCAACAAATAATTAATTGCAGCCGGGAGAAACTGCACCCAGTCCCAGAACTGAGCACAGACAGAATTAACTCCCTAACTGCCAAACACAAAGAAACAGCAACTCAGCTATGAGAAGTCAGAATGTGCAACCGCGACGATCTTCGTGGCAATGCACACATGACAGTACCCCCCCTTCTACGAGGGGCCTCCGGACCCTCAGGGCCAGGTTTGCCCGGGTGAGTTCTGTGGAAGGTCCGCACCAAACGATCTGCGTTAATGTCAGACGCAGGAACCCACGTCCTCTCCTCTGGACCATACCCCTTCCAATGCACCAAGTACTGAAGGGACCGGCGATTCAGACGTGAGTCAATGATCTTTGACACTTGAAACTCCAAGTTACCATTGACCACCACTGGAGGAGGAGGTAGAGGTGATGGTATGACTGGTGCCACGTACCTCTTAAGTAATGACTTGTGGAACACATTGTGGATTTTAAACGTAGGAGGGAGGTCCAGACGAAATGCCACAGGATTAATTATGGAACTGATCCTGTACGGCCCGATGAATCTGGGGCCCAGCTTCCAGGAGGGAACTTTAAGTTTTATATTCCTGGTAGACAACCATACCAGATCGTTCACATTAAGATCTGGACCAGAAACTCTCCTCCTATCAGCCATACGTTTATAACGGTTCCCCATAGCACTCAGATTATTCAATACACCTCTCCACACTGAAGCAAGTGACGACGAGAAACGCTCCTCCTCAGGAACCCCAGAAGGGACCCCCCCATTGAATGTACAAAACTGGGGATGAAAACCATATGCCCCAAAAAACGGGGACTTACCAGTGGACTCGCTCCGCCTGTTGTTAAGAGCGAACTCTGCCAGAGGCAGGAAAGAAGACCAGTCCTCCTGGTTCTCTGAGACAAAACACCGAAGATAAGTCTCTAGGCTTTGATTCAGACGCTCTGTCTGACCATTGGTCTGCGGATGAAAAGCCGAGGAAAATGACAATTGCATCCCCCGACGTAAACAAAATGCCCTCCAAAACTTGGACACAAACTGAGACCCCTATCTGACACCACATCAGAAGGCAACCCATGAAGTCTCACAATCTCCCCAATGAACACCTGCGCCAGAGTTTTAGCATTAGGGAGGGCAGGAAGAGCAATGAAATGTGCCATCTTACTGAACCTGTCAACAACCACCAGTATGACAGTCTTCCCTGACGACTGAGGAAGGTCCGTGATGAAGTCCATAGACAAATGAGTCCATGGACGCTCCGGAAGTTTCAAGGGTAAGAGGGTCCCAGACGGACGGGTATGAGGGGTCTTAGAGCGAGCACAAACCCCACAGGACGCGACAAAAGTTAAAACATCTTTATTAACGTTAGGCCACCAAAACCGGCGAGAAAGGAGATCTAAAGTAGCCTTACTCCCTGGATGTCCTGCTAAAGCAGAATTATGATGTGCCTCAATAACCTTTTGTCTCAACTGATTTGGGACAAACAGTCTCCCTGGAGGTCCTGCAGGGGCGTCCCCCTGAGCCTCTAACACCTCCTCCTCAAGCTCAGAACATACAGCCGACACTACCACCCCCTCCTGAAGGATAGGAATCGGGTCATCCATTTTCCCGGCCCCTGGGAAACTGCGAGACAAGGCATCCGCCTTAACATTCTTAGATCCAGGGCGATAAGTGACAACAAAATTAAACCTGGTAAAAAACAACGACCATCGAGCTTGTCTGGAATTCAGACGCTTAGCAGATTCCAAATACAGCAGGTTCTTGTGATCAGTAATGACGGTGACCGGGTGGACTGCCCCCTCCAAAAAGTGACGCCATTCTTCAAAAGCCAACTTAATGGCCAAAAGTTCCCTATTGCCGATATCATAATTCCTTTCGGCGGACGACAATTTTTTAGAAAAGAAAGCGCACGGATGCCATTTACCAGGGGACGGACCCTGGGACAATATTGCACCCACCCCTACGTCAGACGCGTCCACCTCCACAACGAACGGCTGTGATGCATCTGGTTGGATGAGAACGGGTGCCGAAGCAAAACATTTTTTCAAAGAGGAAAAAGCTTGGCAAGCTTTGTCCGACCATTTAGAAAAATCCGTCCCTTTTCTTGTCATGTCAGTGAGAGGTTTGACAACAGATGAGAAATTACAAATAAATTTCCGGTAGTAGTTAGCAAACCCCAGAAAACGCTGCAGAGCCTTAAGATCCTCTGGCTGATCCCATTCAAGCACTGCTCTCACCTTTTCAGGGTCCATACGGAAACCGGAGGCTGACACCAAGAAACCCAAAAACTGAAGTTCCTGTACGGCGAATACACACTTTTCCAGTTTGGCGTATAGTTTATTGTCTCGCAAGATCTGCAACACCTGTCTCACATGCTCCTGGTGAGACCCAAGATCTGGTGAGTAAATTAAAATGTCATCCAAATATACGACCACAAACAGCCCCACCAGATGACGAAAAATGTCATTAACAAAATGTTGGAACACTGCTGGTGCAGTAGTCAGACCAAAAGGCATGACAAGGTTCTCATAATGTCCCTCCGGCGTGTTAAACGCCGTTTTCCACTCATCCCCCTCTTTTATCCTAATCAGATTATACGCCCCCCTGAGATCCAATTTAGAGAACCATTTGGCGCCAACAATTTGATTGAAGAGATCAGGAATCAGAGGGAGTGGATACGGATCTCGAACAGTAATCCGATTAAGTTCGCGGAAATCCAAGCAAGGGCGTAGGCCTCCATCTTTTTTCTTCACAAAGAAGAACCCCGCGGCCACTGGGGAAGATGAAGGTCTAATATGCCCTTTGGCCAGACTCTCCGAAATATAATCTTTCATAGCCTGCCTCTCAGGACCAGAAAGGTTATATAACCTAGCTTTAGGTAACTTAGCATCAGGAAGTAAATTAATAGAGCAGTCATACACGCGATGAGGAGGCAACTCCTGACACCCCTCCTCAGAGAACACATCCCCAAAGTCCTCCAAAAAAGGAGGCAAAGTACTAGGCACGACCGCACTGATGACTGTGTTCATGCAGTTACTTTTGCAAAACTCCCCCATTGGCTTATATCTCTGGACTGCCAATTAATCACAGGGTTATGTTTAACCAACCAAGGAAGTCCCAACACAATAGGAGTAGGTAGACCCTCCAACACATAACAAGATAATAGTTCCCTATGTATTGCCCCTACCCGAAGGTCAATGTTATGAACCTCATGAACAAAGCTACCTTGGCCGAGAGGCCTGGCGTCAATGGAGAATATAGGGATCGGTTTGACCAATACACTCAGATGCATACCTTGAGCCTGAGCAAACTGAGCGTCAACCAGATTAGCCCCGGACCCACTATCAAGAAGAACAGAAAATCTCTCCACTCTCGTACCAACCACCACCTCCACTGGTACAAGGAACTGAGAAGAACTAGCGGACGAAATACATACTCCCAGGTTGTCGTCCACCACACAACCTGGGATTAACAGTTTTCCGGCGACTTTTTGCTCAACAAGGCACGGGATGGACATCCCCCAACAAAATGTCCCTCTTTCCCGCAGAAGAAACACCTTCTAGTCCTGCGGCGTACCGCCAATCCCCTCCTACGAAATGATGTCCCTCCCAACTGCATAGGCTCCTCCGAACAGACAAGGGGAACCTCAACATAAGGGACTTTAGTAGTAGGTGGAGTAACAACAGGGGGCGGAGTTACCTCGCACCTCTCCCGGAGCCGTCTATCAGTACGGATAGCTAGGGCCATAGCAGCCTCCAGTGATGGAGGAGAATCATACTGAGCCAAAACGTCCTTTAATTTGTCAGAAAGCCCATGACAAAACTGGCTTCTAAGAGCTGGGTCATTCCACTGAGTATCTGTGGCCCATCTACGAAACTCAGAAGCAAATTCCTCCGCCGGACGATCTCCCTGCTGTATCTTACGTAATTTTGTCTCAGCAAGAGAGACCCGATCTGGGTCATCATATACCAAACCCAGGGCAGTAAAAAATCGATCTACTGACTGTAGAGCCGGGGATCCCGGAGGAAGGGAGAAGGCCCAGGATTGAGGGTCCCCTTGTAGGAGCGAGATAACAATTCCCACTCTCTGCTCTTCACTCCCTGATGATCGAGGCCGAAGCCGAAAATACAATTTACATGCTTCCCTGAAGGTAAAAAATTTGTCTCGCCCACCAGTGAACCTGTCCGGGAGAGCTACTTTAGGTTCAAATCTGGTTTGCTCCGAGGGAGACAAAACTTTGGACTTAATGTCCGTCAGCTCCATGGATAATCCCTGCAACTGCAGAGCCAGCTGGGCTACTGGATCCATGGCAACTGGGAATAATTTTATGGGCCAGTGAAAATGTCACGCGGTCTTATGATATGTGTACGATGTCAGTAAACTATTCTTAAAAGAACAACACTCTATACAACATATAGATTAGCAACATCAGCATGTAAATATAGAATAGATTTACCTGACACGATATCCGTTGAACTCAGGGTTAATCTTGAGGACTTGATACACTGTCACAGGAAAGAGGAGGACCGGGGGTCTAACCTGACCCTAAACTGGGGTCCTAACTAATCCCTCACCTTGGAGGTACTGATAAAGGTTCAGAGGTCCAAGTCTCCAGCCTAACCCTGTCTCCTATCAGTCCCTGAACCCTGTAATCAGTCCTAAGAAGGATACTGATTACCACCAAAGGAATATGGGCTGATCTCTGCTAAATACACAGATTAGACATATTAGACAGACTGGAGAAAACACAGACTTGCATACACACTCAAACACAGAAGGAACATAAATGATCTGGGATATTAAACTCTAAGCAAGGTGAGCTTAAAACAACTAAGGAGCTCTTTAACTTAAGTCTATACAGATACAATCCTATCTGTGGTCTGCATGAAGAATTTCACTGGCAACTCCCAACACAGACAACCAGAGATTTAAAGGAAACCAATCAACAAATAATTAATTGCAGCCGGGAGAAACTGCACCCAGTCCCAGAACTGAGCACAGACAGAATTAACTCCCTAACTGCCAAACACAAAGAAACAGCAACTCAGCTATGAGAAGTCAGAATGTGCAACCGCGACGATCTTCGTGGCAATGCACACATGACAAGCGGTGGAGGCGAAGGAGGTTGATGAGGTACCGCCAGTTCCGGAACGCCCGCTCGGCCAGGAGGCCGCAGCAGATGATCGATCCCCGGCAGGGACACCGGAGGGGTCCTGTCCGTCGTTACCAGACGTGGACTGGGACGAGATGGCGCGCCTGGATGACGTCGCCTATACCGCCCAGTGGGAATGTGAGTGGCAGCGTCGTGAGGAGAAGCAGAAACGCCAGCAGGAGGAAGAGCGGGAAGCTCAGCGGAACCGTCAGCGGCAGCATGCAGAGCTGATCGCGGACAAGGAGAGTGTCCGGAGAGAGAAAGGTACCCTGAGGGAACCGCGGCGGCAGGGGTGTGTGACTGAGTTCCAGCTCCGGAAGGGCTGGGGCTTCATAAGAGAACCGGGCCTCTACCCAGGGGTCTTTGTTAGTCGCAGAGACGTAGAATCCCACCTACCGCAAGGTCATCCCGGGAGGGACCTAGTAAATGGAGACATTGTCACGTATACACGGCACTGGGGAATGAAGGGATGGTATGCCCTTAACGTCACCATCGTCCGTGACCCCGTCCCCGACGCAGGTAACGTCACCACTACCGCAGCGTCCCCGTCTCCAGCTCAAGCAGTATCCGGCCGTGCCCCAGCATCGCCCCCTGCAGGTACTTCGCAAGTGGAAGCGACACCTGTATACCGTTATCCTTCTACATCGCAACATGCGACCCAGTTTCCATCGCAATCCATAACACGATCAATATCGTTAACTGTGACTCAGATTGAAACGCAATCGGTGTCTCGCAAGGAGAAAGTACCCGTTGCGCCCCTAGAGGTTCGCACAAGAACTGTGGCAACTCAGACCCCAATAGCAGGTCACGACTTGTTAGTCCTGGGATCTAGGGCCCATTGCATTGTTCCAGCCCCCGGGGTGGAAAATGTATTTGAAATAAATGAATAGTAAAAAGAACCGGTGAGATCCATAAAGGGGTCTACCATAAGTAATGTTGTAAAAAGTTTAAGAATGTTTGCCAATTTTTGCACAAGTTAAATGTGTATATAACGTATATATATATTGCCAAAAATAGAATGCCCGGCTGGGTAAACAGATAAAAAGAGTTTGCACTTTATTATTATTATAATGTGATATAATATATGTCGTTTTGCTAACAATGGACTCAGAGGCTGAGGACTGTGCCAGCCCAGAACTTATTTGTATATAGTTGCGCTTCGGTGCTTTATCTTGGTTTTACATAAAACCAGCACAACTACCTCTGAATACAAAAACCCGTGTGGTGTGGCACTGAGTGAGGTCTGCATCCGGATGTCCTGCAGCCCACCCAGGACCCACGTTGAAGGTTTGGTGCGGGTCCTTCACAAGAATACTGAGTATTTATTGAATGTTTTGATGCCTTAATATTTTTGTATTTTTCTAAATATAATGTTTTGTTTGCAACGTTCAAGACATCCTTACCTCCCGGATGGGACGAATTACTGTTTAATGTTGATGTTTAAATGCATAAACAAAAATTTCTGTCTCTTTGTATTTCACAGCCCGGGAGTGCTGTCATTTATCATGGGGGAATGTGTAGCCCTGGTGTTAGGCACACGCAGTACCCTGGAGAATGTGTGGAGAGATAGCAGTTTAATGCTCAATACCCATTCACTCAACATACACTAGACACACCCTTAGGGTAGTGTAGTCACTTGTGAGGGAGTGGTCAGTGTGTATTCGTTGAGTGATTAGAGTAGTCAGTTTCCTGTCTTCGGACAGAGCAGACGTGTGGAGTCTAGCTGGGACTTGGAGGGAGGAAGCAGTCCAGCCTGGTTCTATCAGCAGTTCAGCAAGTGGAGGCCAGTAAGGGCGAGATTTAGATCACCTCAGCCTGGTCAGAGCTGTACCTCACTTGAAGACATTGATAAAGAAGGAAGAGCTTAGTACAGAATTACTTCAGTCTCCTGTCTCAAGGACAGTGAAAGGTTCAGAGACGTGCTCCTGCCTAGTGGATTACTGAGAGTCTGGTAACTAACTCTGAAGGAAGGAAAAGAAGGGAGTGATTATATGACTTTTTGCAAGTGTGAGTGTTTATGCTACAAGCGCGGACAAGGCGAAAGGCACAGTGGAAAGGAATATTTAAAAAGTGCTTTTGGATTGAAGAAGTCCTGCACATTGTTACCGGTCACTGGGGACCGAAGGATCACTAAAGCTTCACGCTTAGTGGTAAGAAAACCAGAGGCTTATCGGACCTTAGGTCGCGGCAAGCAGCCCCTAAATAGTCGGTACGTAACTGGGGTCAGGGGGAGTGAAGACTTTGAGCCTGATCAGCAAGATAGGAATTCAGCTCTCTCACAGGAAGGCTCCGACCACAAAACTGACTGGGCAGTACAGCTATGGAATAGCTGGAGTTATAGAGGGAACTACGCTTCATGCTGGTTGTACTCATCGTTGTGAAAGTAAAGGAGGCCCCTAACTTGTCCAGCTGCTATCTCAAAATACATTCTCCTTGGATCAGCCTCCCTGGGACCTGCCTTACCATCTTACAAGTAAAGGTATGGAAAGACGCTGACCGTGTGAGACTGAGTTATTTACTTGCATGCCTGCACAACCCTGCTTTAACTACCGACCTGAGGGAAGAGTCCCACCTGTAGGGGACCCGACATCTAGCTGCCTCACCATCCCCTCAGAGCTCTACAGCAGCGCTGGTATAAATTACCAGAAGACTACAGGTGGCGTCACGAACTGTATATATATATCCCCTGTAAATATTCCCCCAACATACGCCAGACCGCCAGGGCCACAGACCGAGCCACCGCTACCTGTGACAAACCCCATAGACTTCCATGGGCTCGGCTCTGAGTACCCCATTGCCCTGGTAACCCACAATTGTGGTGGCGGGTCGACACATACTTACTGCAATCCCAGAAAACCCTGAAAAACACCAACTCTACTAATTTCAAAATCACCTGAGATCACACGACCTCTACCACCTAAATTAGTTCTCTGGTGTAACAAAAACAGCAGCCACTGAAAAAACTGGAAAAAGCAAAAGTACAAAACACAGTGGCTGAACTAAACTGAGAGGGCAAAAGCCCCCGGAGGGGACCCAGAAGGCCCCCACAGAAGTGCAGGACCAAATGCAAAAATATAGCAAAAACACAAAATAAGAAATTGTCTTATCTGATAGCAGGAGATGCAGACACGACACAGCAGGCTACAAGGGAAACTGGAAAGAAGGATTCAGACCAGAACAATTGATCACCGGCAACCCTGATGGGAAAATGATTCCCTTAAATAAGACCAATCAGTAACACCTGATTCCCAGTCCTCACAATCCTCACTATTACCGCTTGTAACCACCAGAGGGAGCCTCTGCTCAGAACTCATCTCAAACCCATTCACAACAGTACCCCCCCCTTGAGGAGGGGTCACCGAACCCTCATTTGAGCAACCAGGTCGGTCAGGATGAGTTCTATGATACGCACGGATAAGTCTCCTAGCATGGATGTCCGAAGCAAACACCCAAGAATTATCCTCCTGACCATAACCTCTCCATTTAACCAAATACTGGAGTCTTCGTCTAGAAAAACGAGAATCCAATATTTTCTCAACCACATACTCCAGATTGCCCTCAACCAAAACAGGGTCAGGAGGCACAGCAGCAGGAACCACTGGCTCAACAAACCTCTTCAACAAGGACTTGTGGAACACGTTATGGATCTTAAATGTCCCTGGAAGAAGCAAACGAAAAGAAACAGGATTAATAATCTCCATGATCTTATAAGGTCCAATGAACCTAGGCTTAAATTTAGGAGATGCTACTCTCATAGGAATATTCTTTGAGGACAACCAGACCAAGTCCCCACTTTAAACCGAGGACCATCAGTCCTATGCCGGTTAGCAAACCGCTGGGCCTTCTCCTGAGAGAGGGACAACCTCTCCACTACCTGGTCCCAAATCTGCTGCATACGCTCAACAACAGAGTCAACACCTGGACAGACAGAAGCCTCCGTCTGTCCTGAAGAAAATCGAGGGTGAAACCCAGAATTACAGAAAAACAGAGACATCAAAGTGGCAGAGCTAGCCCTATTATTAAGAGCAAACTCAGCCAAAGGCAAAAAAGAGACCCCGTCATCCTGATCAGCAGACACAAAGCATCTTAGATAAGTCTCCAATGTCTGGTTTGTTCTCTCAGTTTGACCATTGGTCTGAGGATGAAATGCCGAGGAGAAAGACAATTGAACACCCAGTTTAGAACAAAAAGTCCTCCAAAATATGGAAACAAACTGGACTCCTCTGTCAGACACAATGTTCTCAGGAATGCCGTGTAAACGAACCACGTGCTGAAGGAACAACGGCACCAATTCAGAGGAGGAAGGCAACTTAGGTAATGGCACAAGATGTATCATTTTGGAAAACCTATCACAAATTACCCAGATGGTGGTCATTCTCTGAGAAACAGGAAGATCGGAAATGAAATCCATAGAGATATGGGTCCATGGTCTCTTGGGCACAGGCAATGGCATCAACAAACCACTAGAGCGAGAGCAAGGCTTGGAGCGAGAGCAAGTCCCGCAGGACTGCACAAATTCCCTGACATCGCGAGACAAGGTAGGCCACCAAAAGGACCGACTAACCAAGTCTCTGGTACCAAAAATTCCGGGATGCCCAGCCAATGCGGAACAATGAATCTCAGACATCACACTCTTTTTCCATTGGTCCGGGACAAACAATTATCCAACAGGGCAGCGCTCGGGCCTATCCTCCTGACACCCCTCCAGAGCAAGTCTCAAATTGGGCGAGATGGCGGAAAGAACTACACCCTCCTTCAAAATAACAGAGGGATCAGATAACTCAGGAGAGTCCGCAAGGAAACTCCTCGAGAGGGCATCCGCCTTAACATTCTTAGTGCCAGGAAGAAAGGAAACCACAAAATTAAAACGTGTGAAAAACAAGGCCCACCTGGCCTGTCTAGGATTGAGTCGCTTGGCAGATTCCAGATAGACCAGATTCTTATGGTCCGTAAGGACCACCACCTGATGTTTGGCTCCCTCCAGCCAATGTCTCCACTCTTCAAAAGCCCACTTCATGGCCAATAACTCCCGATTACCCACGTCATAATTACGTTCAGTAGGAGAAAATTTTCGAGAGAAAAAGGCACAAGGGTTACTTTTAGAGGTCTCTGGATCTTTTTGGGACAAAACGGCACCTGCCCCAATTTCAGAGGCATCAACCTCCACCTGAAATGGCAGAGAAACATCAGGCTGCCGTAGAACAGGAGCAGAAGTGAATCTCTGCTTAAGTTCCTGAAACGCAGAGACTGCCTCAGGAGGCCAATTCACCACATCAGAACCCTTTCTGGTCAAATCAGTTAATGGTTTAACAATAACAGAGAAATTACCAATAAATTTACGATAAAAATTGGCAAAACCCAAAAATCTCTGAAGAGCCTTTAATGAAGTAGGTTGGACCCAATCACAGATGGCCTGAACCTTGACCGGGTCCATTTCAATAACAGATGGGGACAAAATGAATCCCAGAAATGAGATCTTCTGTACGCCAAAAAGACACTTTGATCCCTTCACATACAGAGCATTCTCTCTCAAAATCTGGAATACAGTTCGAACATGTTTCACATGAGAGTCCCAGTCATTAGAAAAAATCAAGATATCATCCAAATAAACAATCAGAAACTTGTCCACAAAATCCCTGAAAATGTCATTCATGAAGGACTGGAAGACGGAAGGAGCATTAGTGAGCCCAAAGGGCATCACAAGGTACTCAAAATGCCCTTCAGGGGTGTTAAATGCCGTCTTCCATTCATCCCCGTGCTTAATGCGAATAAGGTTATACGCCCCCCTGAGGTCAAGCTTGGTAAACCAAGTAGCGTTTTTCACCCTGGAAAACAGGTCAGAAATCAAGGGTAACGGGTATTGATATTTCACAGTAATATTGTTCAAGAGACGATAATCAATACACGGCCTTAATGAACCATCTTTTTTGGCCACAAAGAAAAAACTGGCACCTAAGGGTGAAGAGGATGGTCTGATATGACCCTTCTCCAATGATTCCTTGATATAAGACCGCATAGCGTCATGTTCAGGTACAGACAAGTTAAAAAGGCGACCTTTAGGGAATTTACTACCTGGCACTAATTCAATAGCGCAGTCATAGCTCCTATGGGGAGGTAAGGATGCAGATTTACTTTCGCTAAACACATCAGAAAAATCAAACAAAAAGTCAGGAACATCCTCAGCCTGGGGGGAGGCAGAAAAAACAGGAGTGTTGGCACTAACACATTGGCAGCCCCAACTGGTTACAGACACAGATTTCCAATCCAAAACAGGATTATGAGACTGTAACCAAGGGAAACCCAGCACGATAATGTCATGCAGATTATATAGAACCAAAAATTTGCAGCACTCCTGGTGATCAGGTTCAACCCTCATTATCACCTGAGTAGAAAACTGGGGTTTATTCTCAGCCAAAGGGGTAGAATCGATCCCCAGTAGGGGAATAGACTTCTGTAGGGTATCAAGGGAAACCCACAACGTTTAGCAAAATCATAATCCATCAGGTTAATAGCTGCTCCAGAATCAACGAAAGCCTGAGCAGAAAATGAGGACAGAGAGCATATCAGAGTGACAGTTAATAAAAACTTAGTCTGAACACTACCCAAGACAACTGAGCGTGCAAAATGTCTTCCCCGCTTAGGGCAGACTGAAATAGCATGAGAGGCATCACCACAGTAAAACATAACCCATTGCGCTTTCGAAACTCATGACGCTGTGCCCCAGACACCACTCCATCACACTGCATGGGCTCAGCAGCTGGCTCACAAGGCAACACCACTCCACACATACTTCTCCGCTCACGCAAACGTCTGTCAATTTGAATCGCCAATGACATAGAATCATTGAGACCAGAGGGGACAGGGAATCCCACCATAACATCCTTTACATTATCCGACAGACCCTTCCGGAAAATGGCCGCCAAAGCGTCGTCATTCCATTTGGTCAGGACTGCCCACCTACGGAATCTCTGACAGTATAACTCAGCGTCATCAAGCCCCTGATTTAATGCCAACAAGGCTTTTTCAGCTTGATCAGTGACATTAGGCTCATCGTACAATAACCCCAAAGCCTGAAAAAATGCATCAACATCACTCAAAACAGGATCCCCAGGTGTCAGGGAAAAAGCCCAATCCTGAGGATCGCCGCGCAGGAGAGAGATGATAATTTGAACCTGCTGCGCTGCGTTTCCTGAGGACTTAGATTTTAAGGCAAGAAACAATTTACAATTATTTTTGAAATTCTGAAACTTAGCTCGATCCCCTAAAAACAAATCTGGCATGGGGATCCTAGGTTCCACAACAGGCAACCTAGCAAGATATGCAGCAATACTCTGAACCTCAGTGGCAAGCTGATCCACACGGCCAGACAACTGTGCAAACTCCATTGGGAGAAAAGATCCTCCCCAGCACCCAGAGATACAGAGGGAAAAAAAAAAAAAAATGCAACAAACAGAAAAATATCTCTGACAACTTTTCTTCCTTCAAAATATTTTTTCCCTTCTGTGAGTACCATACAATTTTTATGGCCGGTGATACTGTTATGTTACGGTAGCTGAGGAGTGCAGGCAAAAAAGGAAATACACCAGAGCAGTTGGAATCTATGAGATTGCAGTACCCTGACTAACCACCGCAACTAGAGGCAGCCGTGGAGCGTTCCTACGTTGGTCCTAGACGCCTCGTCACAGCCTGAGAAACTAACTACACCTAAAGATAGAAATAGGAAAGCTATCTGCCCCGGAGCAGAACCCCAAAGATAATAGAAAGCCCCCAAACATGTAATGGCGGTTAGACAAGAGGAAATACTGACACAGAAAGAAAATAGTATGAGCAAACGCTGGGGCCCAAACTATCTAAATAGAAAAGGACAGGAAGGGTACTTACTGCAATCCCAGAAAACCCTGAAAAACACCAACTCTACTAATTTCAAAATCACCTGAGATCACACGACCTCTACCACCTAAATTAGTTCTCTGGTGTAACAAAAACAGCAGCCACTGAAAAAACTGGAAAAAGCAAAAGTACAAAACACAGTGGCTGAACTAAACTGAGAGGGCAAAAGCCCCCGGAGGGGACCCAGAAGGCCCCCACAGAAGTGCAGGACCAAATGCAAAAATATAGCAAAAACACAAAATAAGAAATTGTCTTATCTGATAGCAGGAGATGCAGACACGACACAGCAGGCTACAAGGGAAACTGGAAAGAAGGATTCAGACCAGAACAATTGATCACCGGCAACCCTGATGGGAAAATGATTCCCTTAAATAAGACCAATCAGTAACACCTGATTCCCAGTCCTCACAATCCTCACTAGTACCGCTTGTAACCACCAGAGGGAGCCTCTGCTCAGAACTCATCTCAAACCCATTCACAACAATACACCCATTCAATACACATACTCTCACTGTCTCACAATATATATATATATATATATATATATTGTAGCATTTCCGGGGGTTTTAGCTCTAGGATCGCTGTCTGGGTAGACAGAATGGCATGAAAACAGTTCATTCAGACAGCAGTTCTGGTGCAAAACTGGCCGCAACCAGCTTTATTAAAGTCCACAGCAAACAGATTAAAACAAAGCATAAACAGAAAACCTGGGCTTGTCTAGCCTCTAATTACACTTAGATAGATGGCCCTCTCTATCAGGAACCCGGCTCTATCAGCCTAGGCCCAAAACAACACATATGATATATGTTACCAGTATGGAGTTTCCCAGATACTCCTCCTTATGTCTGAAGGTCCACCCGACGTCCAGACTTGAGAGAGATCCACTCCTATTCAGTAGTCATCATCCTGGAGGTTCACAGAGACACTCCTGTGTCCGGGGTACCTCTAACCCAGACTGAGACAGCTCTCCTCCTATTCAGTAATCGTCAGCATGGAGGTTCACAGAGACACTCCTGTGTCCGGGGTACATCTAACCCAGACTGAGACAGCTCTCCTCCTCTTCAGTAGCTTATCCGCATGGATTCTCACAGAGACTGCTTCCTGCGCCGGGACACCTCCCTGTGTCCAGGCTAAAGACAGCTCTAACACTCTTGGAGACTGTTTCTTGTGCCAGGACACCTCCCTGTGTCCAGGCTAAACTAGCTCTCAGACTGTGTTTCCAAACACCTACTTCTGGTCTCCTAATTAACACCTGAGTAGTTTCAGGCTTGTGCTGCAAGTGTGTGCTGAATGTGAGGTGTAGTGACCTTTCTCTACCACTAGGTTTACAAAGCCACACATTTCCCTTATACCTAGGTGAAATGTACACCCCATTCATCACATATTCACTCACTGTCTCACATATCCCCTCCCTCTTCTCCAGACCGGAGGGCTGGTCATCCAGACCGGAGGCCTGGTCAACAATCCAACAGAGACAGTGAACTCGGGACCAGTCATGGCCCTCATCAGCTTCATCCTCACCACTGTCATAGCCAACATCAGTTTTCTCTTCATCTGAAGCATCCGCACTACCCTGTACCCTCCCAGGCCTATACTCTCTGCGGGCCTCGGGTATCCTGCACGGTTTCATCTTGACCTTAGGGCCGGACTCAGTTTCGATATAGTGCCTGGCCAGAGAAGTACGACCCGGCACATCAGAACACTTCTGCTGACTCTTCCTCAGAAACTCACGTACCTCCTGTCCCTGGTGCACTGACCATGTGTCACCAACTATCACAGAAGGTATAGGGGGTTTTTCACTTTTTCTCAGTTCCCCACCTTCAGGCTCTTCTGGCAGGACATGCCCAGAAGCCCTATCGTCCGTCCCACACTCTACTTCCTCAGTCACATCTGGCTCACTGTCAGGGCTATACCCTTCATTTTCATTCACATCCCGCTCACTTTCAGGAGTATACAATTCATTCTCATTCACATCCTGATCTGGAACCTTAGTTAACATGTCATCCACAACATTAACTTCACCATCTGGTCCCTCAAGTATGTGACTATGTGACAACCCCAGCACTATGCTTCCATATAGCTCAGGTGCTAGGAGCTGGCTCACTACCTCTCCCTGGACTTCAGTGTTTATGGCAACATGAAGAAACCTCTCCTCAGAGCCAGGCTCTTGGGAAACCTCATTTAGAACATCCCTATTTTCCTGGGCCGTTTTAAGAGAGGGGTCTCGCCACTGCTCACTCCCAAAATTGTCACAGGACACAGGCAAGTCAGGGACACTCGGCTCCCGAGAACCACCATCCTCGTCTCCCAACATCACCTGCAAAGGAATTTCATCACCATCACAGTCATCATTATTATCAACATCATTATCATTATCATCATCAGCATCAGCATTATCATATAAATTTAACGGCCCACTAGCATTGTGTTCCGCCCCTCGGGACTGCACACCCTCAGTAGGAGCTTCATCACACTGTCCATCAGAAACATTTCTCCCCCAGAGATCCTTAGACCGGGGAAAGTCATTACCCAATATGACGGGGTACACCAGGCTCTTCACTACCCCCACTTCATATGAAACCTCCCCGAGTTTAGGGACCAAGTCCACGGCAGTCTCTGGGTAGACTTTGGTGTCTCCATGGATGCACACCATACTCAGGTGCTTATCAGGGATGAAGTCCCTATCAATCAGGCTGTCACATACGGAAGTCACTGGACTCTCTGAGTCCAAGAGGACCTGTGCTGGGCAGTCCTTTACAACCACCGGGGACACCTGTGGTCCAGTCTCTTCGGCTGAGGTGGACACACACACAGGTTCTGCGCAGGGAGAGAGGGATCTGCCAACATCACAATACATAGGCTCCCCCTCTATTGGACAGTTGGCTGCAATTTCACGACATCTCCAACCCTGTCCATCACACTTTTCCACCCACATGTCCCCTCGGGCCTGAACCCGCTTATCAGCATACCCCATGTCCCAACAGCTGGAACGCTCTTACCGGGAGAGTTCGGCGTCCGGGAACTCTGAAGTAACGACCTCTCAGACGGCTGTACCTCAGGAGGACATGCTTGGGTGTAGTGGTCCACTATCACCTCTTCAACTCCATGACCAAGTTTGCTGATGGCAGACTCGCACTCCTTCTTTCCTGTAGGCAACACAGGTGCCTTTACAACATTACTCGGGGACAAGGCGCTGAGAGGTTTTTCTAGTGCTGCCATCTCCTCAAGAAACAACCGGTTAGCCTCCTACTGCTGCTGCCGCCAGCTCTGCATGCTCTGCCGGACCTGCTGTATGCTCTGCAGGTCCTGGACCAGGTGCTTAATGAGCTCCTCCATACTGCCGGATTTATTTGTCTTGACAACGGCAGTCTTATGTTGCACACCAACTTGCGCCATTTGTTCAAACCGCGACTCCATGCTGTCATCCATGCTGTCAGACTTCTCTGTCTTAACAACGGCAGTCTTCACTCAAGACATACACACTCTACAGTCTTTTCCATAGAAAAATTCAGCTCTGCTGTGCAGACACTTTTTTTTTTTTTCTTTGCAAAGTCTATTAGGGCTACTGTCTCTTTAAGACTGCTCCACAAACTTTTCTTTTGCTGCTGCACATTCCACAGTCATTTTCACAACAAGTTCAGTTTTGCTGTGCATACATTTTCTCTCTGCAGACCCTATCAGGGCCACTGTCTCTCCAAGACTGCTCCAAACAGACGTTTCTGCTGACACACCTTTTTTTTTTTCTCTGTTATTTCAATAGACTTCACCTTTAATGCTGTGTCTCGCCTCTGTGACGCACGCACACTCCAGCACTAACTGTACTAGCCACTGCGCTGCCCGCATTCTCCACCAATTGTAGCATTTCCGGGGGTTTTAGCTCTAGGATCGCTGTCTGGGTAGACAGAATGGCATGAAAACAGTTCATTCAGACAGCAGTTCTGGTGCAAAACTGGCCGCAACCAGCTTTATTAAAGTCCACAGCAAACAGATTAAAACAAAGCATAAACAGAAAACCTGGGCTTGTCTAGCCTCTAATTACACTTAGATAGATGGCCCTCTCTATCAGGAACCCGGCTCTATCAGCCTAGGCCCAAAACAACACATATGATATATGTTACCAGTATGGAGTTTCCCAGATACTCCTCCTTATGTCTGAAGGTCCACCCGACGTCCAGACTTGAGAGAGATCCACTCCTATTCAGTAGTCATCATCCTGGAGGTTCACAGAGACACTCCTGTGTCCGGGGTACCTCTAACCCAGACTGAGACAGCTCTCCTTCTATTCAGTAATCGTCAGCATGGAGGTTCACAGAGACACTCCTGTGTCCGGGGTACATCTAACCCAGACTGAGACAGCTCTCCTCCTCTTCAGTAGCTTATCCGCATGGATTCTCACAGAGACTGCTTCCTGCGCCGGGACACCTCCCTGTGTCCAGGCTAAAGACAGCTCTAACACTCTTGGAGACTGTTTCTTGTGCCAGGACACCTCCCTGTGTCCAGGCTAAACTAGCTCTCAGACTGTGTTTCCAAACACCTACTTCTGGTCTCCTAATTAACACCTGAGTAGTTTCAGGCTTGTGCTGCAAGTGTGTGCTGAATGTGAGGTGTAGTGACCTTTCTCTACCACTAGGTTTACAAAGCCACACATTTCCCTTATACCTAGGTGAAATGTACACCCCATTCATCACATATTCACTCACTGTCTCACAATATATATATATATATATATAATATATATATATATATATATATATATATACAGTATATATATACAACAAAAAAAATACTCACCTCTCTTCCTCTCTTCATTCTCTGCTGCTCCAGTCGGGCCGCAGCTGCAGCATTACTATGGCCACGGGCAGGAAAGCAGAGTGGTGGTGTCTCGTATGTTATATATATATGTGCGACTCCAATGTGATGTATGCAACATAATATAGTATAATGCTGTCTTAACATAGTGTATAATGTAGAGTTGTGCGTAT